>CM067298.1:11361405-11509677 GCA_034231615.1 Meghimatium bilineatum | reverse complement strand
TATATATATATATATATATATATATATATATATATATATATATATATATATATATATATATATATATATATATATATATATATAACAATATAGTTTCACAATTATAATACTAATAATACTAATAGCCGTCATTCCCAGTTGATGATAATAGTAAACTTGCGTTGCTGCACATATCTAGCGTATGCATTATAATGCATAGATGACTGAAAAATCAAATCCTAACACGGAATCTCCTGTCACATTGGAACATGTATGATCAGAGTTGGGTGTTTGTTTCTTTTTTTATTTTCCGACAGAAGTAGACATACAGTATATAGTGTTAATATTGCAAAATGGACATGAATAATTAACATATGCGGATGACACTGTTCTGATTCCTAAACGTGAGGAAGACCTTCAAGAATTAATTAATGTAGTAGTGACAACAAATAAAGATAAAGGCCTCTTCCTAAACATAAAGAAAACAGAAGTAATGGTTATTTCAAAGAAACAAAACACCACAACGTGCAAGGTCAAAGTAAATGATAGGAGCCTACAGTAATAAAACAGGTATACCAATTCACGTTTTTAGGTACAAACGATTGTAGCAGATGGAAGAAGTTCAACAGAAATCAGAAGTAGAATAGGGCAGTCAAAAACATCATTCAGAAAAGTGAAAAATATAATGTATAATATGACATCATGAGAGTTGAGGACGAGAGTTATGCAGTGCTATATAAATCCTATAATAAAATACGGATGTGAGTCTTGGACAATAAACAAACAGGAAAGTAGAAAATTATATGCAGTAGAGATGTGGTTCTACAGAACAATGCTGAGAATACCATGGACTGCCAGGAAATCTAATGTGGAGGTGTTGAGAGAGTCGAATGTGAGACGGAACTTAATCAATATTATAAGAAAAAGACAATCTTCCTTTTTTTTGCCACGTTATGATACAATGAGGTTTAGATTACATAGTCATAACAGGCACGATTGAGGGCAACAACGTGAGAAAATATTAGACAGTTTAACCAACTGGCACGACAGAGAAACAACAACGATTCTGATACATAATGCTGGAGACAGAGAGCTGTGGAGAGTCACTATCGCCTACGCCAGCCGAAATGGCACCTAATAATGATCAGATGCAAGTCAGTACGTTTCTCGTTACTGCGCTCCGTGTAATTCAATAAATATGTTACCCATATTTGTAGTTGTAATTAGCTATAGAGGTCATAACTCATATCGACATCGTTCATTTTGACTCTGTTGATACTCTGACGCATGGACTGAGAGTCTGACATAATAATCGCCTTAGTGAATAAAGTACCAGAGCACCATTTCATGGCGGTTGTATTGATCTTTTCCTCATACATCTGATGTGCATGCTCCGCTGGTTTTATGAACCATTTAATACCATTCAACAATTAATACATCATTGACTGACATACGT
Organism: Meghimatium bilineatum; assembly: GCA_034231615.1. Lineage (NCBI taxonomy): Eukaryota > Metazoa > Mollusca > Gastropoda > Stylommatophora > Philomycidae > Meghimatium > Meghimatium bilineatum. The sequence goes on along the minus strand of CM067298.1, from coordinate 11,508,242 downwards.
TCTCATACACACACACACGCACACAAAAACAACTGAACATAATATTCCAGATTCGTGATCCCTGGTCTTCTCCAAAAAGTCCAGATCTGGGGGAAAACACCCAGCAGTGGTAACGCTGCGGATGTCCAAGCAATCGGCATATAATTATTTGATCCTTTATCGTTTCCACTTTTAAATTATTTTCCGTACATTTATTAAACCAAAAATGTATGCCTACATTGTGTAGATAAATTGTTATTTAAACTTTAAGAACGTTTTCTTGTGTGGGTACAACTTACATGTAATTGCAATTTGTTAGTGATGGTGCAGATGACAACTAAAACAATATAAAAAAGAGAAGTATTCATTTAACGAGAGCACGGTGATAGCGGACACCGCCCCCTTTACGAAACAATAACAACTATGATAAATTATTATTGCCACTGGTAACGATAATAACATCTATTCAACTGATAACAACGTATTAGTCGTGATACAAATATTTGAGCCTTTATCATTTTCACTTAAAAATTAATGCAAACTATAATTAAACAAAGGTGTAAACATATTGCTGGACAAATTATTGGTTATCCCCCTTCCCCTTTTTTCTCTCACTCCCAAATGAATTACGAACAACAGAGCTGTTGTATCATTTTGTAAAAAAAAATGTGTCCAGAGTTTTATTTCATATCCATAATATCTCAACTCTCAGCAGTGTGAAATGCCATGAAAAGGGGCTCCGAGATTTAGGCCTATATGACTATTAGCTATGGTAAAGCAAAATGAATTAAACTGGTTATTAAAGACACTATAGCTAAAATGCTCTGAGCATGGGTCTTCCACAAGAGTAACACTTCATTGCATGGCCATGTGATGCTGATAAAATAATGCCATTAACTGTTGTCAGGTAGCTCTTGACAGATCACAGTTTTTCTGACAAAATCACAGATTCTTCTCAGTTCTGTAACCGAGGCGACAACCGGACTCATTTAAGGTTGTCTTAAAAGCATGGTTGCGTAAGGGAGGTTTATGGATCTATGTTTACTCCCTGAAGAGAGGCATTCCAGAGCACCAGTATCCCGAGATTACTTCGTCTTGCCAGGAGCACAGAGCATACTTCTGAGTCAACTATATCCCTCCAAAGACGGATGTGTCGGGCCATTGGCGCAAAAAACAGTGACAACGCATTTCCATTATCTGGACTACATCCTGCTGGAAATCTAATAGAACCATTGTCCTGCTACAAGAGATATCCAGCGGGAGTTTGAGAATAAACTCTGAAGAAGAAGAATAAGATTCAACTATATCATCATTCTTCTGTCATATTTGTTGACCAATTTGCAGTTATGACACATCTAACATTCCCCGTCACCTAGGACTCTGCAACAAAAGAACAAACCTGCAATGTTCGCTAGCCTGCATCTCCTTGTCATCCATATGGATTATTTGTCATCCATAGGGATTATTTGGCATACATAGGGATTATTTGATAGAAGGTAGAAGAAAGAAATTGTCATCCATAGGGATTATTTGATAGAAGGTAGAAGAAAGAAATTGTCATCCATAGGGATTATTTGATAGAAGGTAGAAGACAAAAATTGTCATCCATAGGGATTATTTGATAGAAGGTAGAAGAAAGAAATTGTCATCCATAGGGATTATTTGATAGAAGGTAGAAGAAAGAAATTGAGACACTATATGACAATGATGATTTTTTTCACAGGTGGCAACTTCTCAATTTTCCTTAAGAGGTAAATACGAAGTATATAATAAAGGTTACTGAATATAGGTTACTTTATATTTAACTTTCCTTAATCGCCTCCAACGACATGTACGGAAAGAAACTCTTGAATTGTTGTGAATGTTTATATGTAAATTGCACCTGGAGCATGGTGGTTTATTACAACTATTCCCTATTCTCTGCTTCCTGAACAAGAAGTCCAGGCCCCGGCTCACACAGACGATATATCTATGCTATCTACTACCAGCAAACCCAACTGTACACAGCTATTCGTTAGATGCCGACGTTTCTGTTGTAACCCAGCACGGACAAAGCCAAATGCGTTGTCGTCCCTAGCAGGCGTCGAGCAGTAAACACTCTGTTAGTTCATGTTCCATGTTGATTAAACCTATTCATCTCATCACTATGTCCCTCATCTACCACACCTACTCATCTCATCACTATGTCCCTCATCTACCAAACCTACTCATCTCATCACTATGTCCCTCATCTACCACACCTACTCATCTCATCACTATGTCCCTCATCTACCAAACCTACTCATCTCACCACTATGTCCCTCATCTACCAATCCTACAAATTAAATCGTGTCCCATATCCCCCACGTCTAATTTCAGTACGACCTACATGACGGTTTGAAAGCCAGTGCAAGATGGTGGCAAACATTCTAGCACATTCGCAATGACAAGATATCTCAAACAGAGATTCTTCTTTGCCCATGAACGTAAATACATCTTCAGTTAAGATGGAAAAAGGGGGAGGGAAGGTGGGGGGAATTCTACAATCAGTAGTATAACAAGCAGTAACATATTACAATGAGTAATATAACATTCAGTAACAATCTACAACCAGTTGTATAACATACAATAATAATCTACAGGCAGTTGTATAACATGCAGTAACAAGTTACAATCAGTAGTACAATATGCAGTAGCAATCTACAATCAGAAGTACAATATGCAGTAACAATCTACAATCAGAAGTACAATAAGCAGTAACAATCTACAATCAGAAGTACAATAAGCAGTAACAATCTACAATCAGAAGTACAATAAGCAGTAACAATCTACAATCAGAAGTACAATAAGCAGTAACAATCTACAATCAGAAGTACAATATGCAGTAACAATCTACAATCAGAAGTACAATAAGCAGTAACAATCTACAATCAGAAGTACAATATGCAGTAACAATCTACAATCAGAAGTACAATATGCAGTAACAATCTACAATCAGAAGTACAATATGCAGTAACAATCTACAATCAGAAGTACAATAAGCAGTAACAGTCTACAATCAGAAGTACAATATGCAGTAACAATCTACAATCAGAAGTATAATATGCAGTAACAATCTACAATCAGAAGTACAATATGCAGTAACAATCTACAATCAGAAGTACAATAAGCAGTAACAATCTACAATCAGAAGTACAATATGCAGTAACAATCTACAATCAGAAGTATAATATGCAGTAACAATCTACAATCAGAAGTACAATATGCAGTAACAATCTACAATCAGAAGTACAATACGCAGTAACAATCTACAATCAGAAGTACAATAAGCAGTAACAATCTACAATCAGAAGTACAATAAGCAGTAACAATCTACAATCAGAAGTACAATAAGCAGTAACAATCTACAATCAGAAGTACAATAAGCAGTAACAATCTACAATCAGAAGTATAATATGCAGTAACAATCTACAATCAGAAGTACAATAAGCAGTAACAATCTACAATCAGAAGTACAATAAGCAGTAACAATCTACAATCAGAAGTACAATAAGCAGTAACAATCTACAATCAGAAGTACAATAAGCAGTAACAATCTACAATCAGAAGTACAATAAGCAGTAACAATCTACAATCAGAAGTACAATAAGCAGTAACAATCTACAATCAGAAGTATAATATGCAGTAACAATCTACAATCAGAAGTATAACAAGTAGTAACATATTACAATGAGTAATATAACATACAGTAACAATCTACAACCAGTAGTATAACATGTAGGAAAGTATGAACCTTGTATCTTCAGTCTATATTAATTTTGGTATTGCCATCAATACATCAAAACCAGTTGTAATAAACCACCAAGCTCCAGGTGCAATTTACATATAAACATTCATAACAATTCAAGAGTAAAAAAACTTATCAACCCAAACAAATGTATATGCCTGGACAGCACATTTTCAGTCTTCAACGATTGACGAGGGTCGCCTTACGCATCTTGCTTGTATCAATGCACCCATTCGATGTCTTCGTTTAATTATATGGATCCGGCTTGTCACAGCTTGGAAACTGAACTGAAGGTCTACTGTGAAGATGTTCTGCCTTCATTATTAGATGCTGCAGAATTATGAACCGTCTATGCGAAGCGTTCAAGACAGCTTACTCCATTTCAACTTCGATGTCTGAGAAAACTCCTTGGTAACAGAATCATATAGGCTACCTGATACAGGTATCTCTCAAAGGCCTACTTGGCCAGCATTCATGTTTTATTGATCAGGTGTTAACTTGCTTAGCACATCTTCGCCATACAGGGTTGATGAGACCAATTACAGCGTTGATGAGACCAGGTACAGTGTTGATGAGACCATGTACAGCGTTGATGAGACCAAGTACAGTGTTGATGATACCAAGTACAGTGTTGATGATACCAAGTACAGCGTTGATGAGACCAGGTACAGTGTTGATGAGACCAGGTATAGCGTTGATGAGACCAGGTATAGCGTTGATGAGACCAGGTATAGCGTTGATGAGACCAGGTATAGCGTTGATGAGACCAGGTATAGCGTTGATGAGACCAGGTATAGCGTTGATGAGACCAGGTATAGCGTTGATGAGACCAGGTATAGCGTTGATGAGACCAGGTATAACGTTGATGAGACCAGGTATAGCGTTGATGAGACCAGGTATAGCGTTGATGAGACCAGGTACAGTGTTGTTGAGACCATGTACAGTGTTGATGAGACCAAGTACAGTGTTGATGATAAACGACTGACCCATCAGTGTAGATTATTACAACTTTTCTGCATTGTTCTCTTCAATGAGTGCCTTAACTTCTGCATCAACCGCCACCGGATTTGTGTCCCTGCAACTTCTGTCGAGTGTGATAACCACAGAGAAGGTATTACGTAATGCAGTCAGAGTGGGTACCTACTACTCCTCAGGATCAATACGGTCGGAATGGGTACCCACTTCCCCTCAGAATAAATTCACGTAGGACCACATTATCTGATGATATCTTCTGCCTGTCGGAACCTTGATCTGCCCCTTTAGATATACTCTGTTAAATCTAAGAATTAAATGGGTCAGTGCTTCTGATTGGTTGTTGTACACAGAACGAATTAATCGATTGTTAAGTGCCCAATAATATTGTTTTTAAATTATATTTTTTAATGTTTTTTAAAATGTTGTTTAAATATTATTTTTTAAATAGTTAAAATATTATTGCTTTTACATGCCATCAACTGTTTAAAAAACACATGTTGTCGCGGAGTAATGTGAGGGGGGGGGGGTCTTTTGACCCACTTCATTCTTAGATAGAACGGAGTATAGGAGCCTTTCACCGTATTTAGATCTGAAATTAATGGAACACAATCAGGGCGATCGATACATTTTCCTTTAGGGTAGGGGGGACAAGAGGTATGCGGGATTTCCTTAAATAGGTCATTGGTGCGTTTTCGTAGGTAAATTATTTTATTTGATGACCTTTTCTGAAATATCGCCAAGAGGTAGATGGTTGGAAAACCCAACAATTCTCCCCACCCCCTATTTAGGAACTTAGACATAGTGATCAATAGCAATCATAATCAATAAGAAATGAACATGCGTAGAACAAGCCCAAGACAGGGAATAATGATGTAGAACAAGCCCAAGACAGGGAATAATGATGTAGAACTTGCTCAAGACAAGGAATAATGATGTAGAACTAGCTCAAGACAGGGAATAATGATGTAGAACTAGCTCAAGACAAGGAATAATGATGTAGAACTAGCTCAAGACAGGGAAAAATGATGGAGAACTAGCTCAAGACAGGGAATAATGATGGAGAACTAGCTCAAGACAGGGAATAAGGATGTAGAACTAGCTCAAGACAGGTAATAATGATGGAGAACTAGCTCAAGACAGGGAATAATGATGTAGAACTAGCTCAAGACAAGGAATAATGATGTAGAACTAGCTCAAGACAGGGAATAATGATGTAGAACTAGCTCAAGACAAGGAATAATGATGTAGAACTAGCTCAAGACGGAATAATGATGTAGAACTAGCTCAAGACAAGGAATAATGATGTAGAACTAGCTCAAGACAGGGAATAATGATGTAGAACTAGCTCAAGACAGGGAATAATGATGTAGAACTAGCTCAAGACAGGGAATAAGGATGTAGAACTAGCTCAAGACAGGTAATAATGATGGAGAACTAGCTCAAGACAGGGAATAATGATGTAGAACTAACTCAAGACAGGGAAATATGATTGATATTTGTTAAAGACTAATGTTTCAAAGGAACTGAAAGATGAATGAGGCGTATAGAAAGATGAATGAGTCGTATAGAAAAATGAATGACACATAGAAATGACGCGTAGATACAGTGATGATTGATAAATATTTAGGTCAGGCAACCCCTAATCTTTATTTTTTTTTACTACGGCAAACACCGGAAACCATATCAAGGTAAGGTAATATGATGAAAGCGAAAAAAGGTGAAAATACTAAGATCAAACAAATGAATATCTCAGGTGAGAGTGTTTGAACATGTCTTATTGTTGTCAGATATTTGATTAGTCAGACTCTTCTACACTCTCATCCTTCCATGCCTGATTTATCACACAAGTACAGAGAGAATCAGAGTATAGGCCGTACATGACGGTATGCGGATGAATCAGTCGTAAATATGTAAGTGTTACAGGTAAATTCCTTCATTCGCCGTCACCGGTTGAATAGAAAGATTATCAAATGCGTTTTACTATAACGATATTGTATGAGATCAAAGAGTTAATAGTTTCATAGGTGGTACTAATGTTTAGACTAACAGTGACATACTTGGGGAACCAATAGCGAACTAAAACAAACAAACACGTCACTATGTACATGGCCGATGTCGGACAGGATACAAAGTGATTGATCGATCTGGAGTGACATACTTGAACTATCTTTGACTCAGGTTTAAAAATTCATGATGCGGCAACTTTATGCCGCTTCTTATTCTTCTGTGTCGTTCTCAAACTCCTGCAGACTAGCAGGATGTAGTTCGGAGGGAGGGATGTGTTTTTTCACTGTTTACAGCTCAGCTGCGATATCTGCGATTTTCGGCCTGACACATTCGACTTCAGCACAGGTTCTTTGTCAGTTACACCTTCTGTGGGATGGAACATCCAACTTCACACCAACACCTCCTCTGTCGCATCTTACGATGTGCATAGCAGTTAGCAGTGCATAGCAAGTAGCACTACCGATATTTTTTGCTTCCCTTTAGGGTCTCAACAACACACGGTCGTTTTTGCAGCTAATCAACGCATGTACTGCCGCAGTCGAATGTATAGAGCAACTCGCTGGACATCTAGTGAGGCCATTGTCTTGACTATATAATATTGGATATCTAGTGAGGCCATTGTCTTGACTATATAATATTGGATATCTAGTGAGGCCATTGTCTTGACTATATAATATTGGATATCTAGTGAGGCCATTGTCTTGACTATATAATGTTGGATATCTAGTGAGGCCATTGTCTTGACTATATAATGTTGGATATCTAGTGAGGCCATTGTCTTGCTAAAAATAGAGATCTAGCAATAATGAGAAGGAATGATACACAAAAATGCTCGCTGACGTCTTATCTCTCAATCTGTAATACAGTATGTTAGTGAGGCCAGAACAATATTAACATTCGATGCATATCGTAAGAGAGACTAAGGAGGTTATGAGTTGGGGTTGGCTATCCTATCCCACATTGAGTCAAAGTGATCCAGAAGCCATGCTGAAGTCGAATGTTTCAGGCAGAAAGACACATATCGCAACAAAGCTGTAAACCACGACACAACGCATTTCGTTCGTTGGACTACATCCTGCCAATCTGTTGGAGTGTGAGAGCAAATGCAGAAGAAGAAAAATAAGAAGGTTAATTGACTCAGTCTGTTGTACTGATCGAATTTTAGTGCGAGTGATAATTAACATCGAACACAAACTGATTGGGTCTATAGTACATATACCAACGCAATGCAACGAGTAATATACATTGACTACTCATTGACTGCAACACTTACTGCAAATTACTGCACACACTCCATACTTTCGTATCTACGAGTATGTTGCAATCTCTATTCGCTCGTTTCATTGACGCTACTTTTTATATTTCTTCTCTAATTTTCCCTCTTGCAAGCTTTCTTACAATAGCAAGCTTTCTTACAATAGCAAGATTTCTTACAATAGCAAGCTTTCTTACAATAGCAAGCTTTCTTACAATAGCAAGCTTTCTTACAAAAGCAAGCTTTCTTACAACAGCAAGCTTTCTAACAACAGCAAGCTTTCTAACAACAGCAAGCTTTCTTACAACAGCAAGCTTTCTTACAACAGCAAGCTTTCTTACAACAGCAAGCTTTCTTACAACAGCAAGGTTTCTTACAACAGCAAGCTTTCTTACAACAGCAAGCTTTCTTACAATAGCAAGCTTTCTTACAATAGCAAGCTTTCTTACAATAGCAAGCTTTCTTACAATAGCAAGCTTTCTTACAATAGCAAGCTTTCTCTTTGAATCGTCAATCTTCACCATTTTATTTTAAAATCTGTTCATATATAAAAAAGTGCAATACTTCGGGAAAAACAGATATCGAAACAAATAACAAGTAATCAGTAAGTGAATATATAAAGATATATACGCCCTTGTGGTGTCAGGGCCCGAAAGGGGAACAAAGAATGTGTGTACCTTACATGCATGTCGTACGAGGCGACTAAGGAGGTTATGGGATGGAGTTTACTGTCCCATCCTATATATGGTCCATGGCCCAAACCATGCTGACGTCAGATGTCGAAGATATCGAAGCAGTGCTGTAAACCATAACAGAACGCATTCCGTTCTCTGGACTTCATCCTGCTGATCTGCAGGAGTTTAAGAACGAACGCAAAAGAACGAAAGAAAGATAAAGATATATACAAATGTTGAATAGCAGTTTTACGTTAAACAATATGCAGAATCAAAGTTTCGACCTAAGAAATCTTTGTCAAATAATAAGGTAACATAAGCCGCAGATTGAGGGAGGGGAAATGGAGTCCAAACACTCTTCCCCCTATTAGGAAATTATAGCATAACTTTTAGCACTAGGACTTATGCCAGAAGGAGGGTACAAAACCCCCTCTTAATGATATATCCAAATAGATAGCAAAGATTCCTCTGAAAATGAAGGAATTATGTACGGAAATGGACGAATGAAGGAATTATGTACGGAAATGGACGAATGAAGGAATTATGTACGGAAATGGACGAATGAAGGAATTATGTACGGAAATGGACGAATGAAGGAATTATGTACGGAAATGGACGAATGAAGGAATTATGTACGGAAATGGACGAATGAAGGAATTATGTACGGAAATGGACGAATGAAGGAATTATGTACGGAAATGGACGAATGAAGGAATTATGTACGGAAATGGACGAATGAAGGAATTATGTACGGAAATGGACGAATGAAGGAATTATGTAAGGAAATGGACGAATGAAGGAATTATGTACGGAAATGGACGAATGAAGGAATTATGTAAGGAAATGGACGAATGAAGGAATTATGTACGGAAATGGACGAATGAAGGAATTATGTACGGAAATGGACGAATGAAGGAATTATGTACGGAAATGGACGAATGAAGGAATTATGTACGGAAATGGACGATTGAAGGAATTATGTACGGAAATGGAGGAATGAAGGAATTATGTACGGAAATGGACGAATGAAGGAATTATGTACGGAAATGGACGAATGAAGGAATTATGTACGGAAATGGACGAATGAAGGAATTATGTACGGAAATGGACGAATGAAAGAATTATGTACGGAAATGGACGAATGAAGGAATTATGTACGGAAATGGACGAATGAAGGAATTATGTACGGAAATGGACGAATGAAGGAATTATGTACGGAAATGGACGAATGAAGGAATTATGTACGGAAATGGACGAATGAAGGAATTATGTACGGAAATGGACGAATGAAAGAATTATGTACGGAAATGGACGAATGAAGGAATTATGTACGGAAATGGACGAATGACCCTTTTTAGGTAAAATCTCTCCCTTCCCCTTTCAAACTCATTGATGACGTAGCTACTATTATGAACAAAATAACAAATACTAAACAAAATAAAACGGATACACCAGACAGATTATATTACTCGAAAAATGATTGAATTCCTGAAAAATTATGTTTACATAATAAATTAAAGACATCCCAACTGATATTTATTAATATTAAGGTCAAATTGCTACCGGCATGATAACCTAATTTAAAGAAAGAACTTCAGAAGAAAGCAAGGACTATAACATGTTAAGCTAGCATATATTTTTAGAAAAAAAAAACAACGACTAATCTCATGAGTCACGCTACGAAAATTCTTTTTAGAGTAATCATAGGAAGAACTTGATGCTTAATAATATTAAAATAAGAACGAGAAACTGTTTTTATGACGGCTAGGGTTACGTTTGGCGGAGAGGTACAGGGCGCGCGTTTGTGACGGCCATTATGCCGGGTTCAAAATCTGAACAACAGGCAAAATGAGCTATCCTGACCGTTAGAAAGCAATAGCAAATTACGGAACTTATTTAAATTATATATACAATAAAACGAGGAAAAATAATTCTGGGTTGATAGCTACGTCCTGAATAACATACGCTACCAATTTAATGAAGGTTACAATCAACTTAGTATGTTAAATATGTAGTCTGTATATATATATAAACTCATATGTATTTTAAATAATTCTGTCGTGCAGACATGTTAACTATTCGGGTTGCATGATGCCGTGGTTACTGGTGCGTTTCTCGGCCTGGTATCTCTGAATTCAGCACGTGTGCTTGCTTGGGCAGGACTGTGGCTCTGCTCGAACACTGGTCCACAGAGACGGGCATCCACAGAAAGATGTATGGAAGCACTGAAGAGCTTTCAAATACAGCAGCATTTATTAAGAAAACAGGACTTACTGTGTAGACATGTCAAACTGTGAACTAGAAGAAGAAAAAGAAGAACTTCATATGTTAAATATGCACTTTGTATATATATATATATATATATATACATATATATATATATATATATATATATATATATATATATATATATATATATATATATATATATATATATATATATATATATATATATATATATATATATATATATATATATATATATCAACTTCATATGTTAGATATTTTCTCTGTATATATATATATATCATATGTTAAACTTCATATGTTAAAGTTGTTCCCTGTAGACATATACTAACTTCATATGTTAAATAGACATATGAACTCTACATATACCAACTTTGTATGTTAAATATTTACTCTGTAGACAGGTTGTGTAGCGCTGTGCCTGAGAGGCAGTAATGCATCTTGCAATCCCAATGTACTATGTTCAATCAAAAACGCGTAGGTTGTTTGACAACAAGACAGTTCCGAAGGCCAGTACTAAACGTAATTATGGAGGGGGTAGGATGGTGTGAAAAAGTTGGACACTTTTTGACAAGAGGCATGGAGAGGGTGTGGCAAAATCAGACGTCAAGTACAAAAGTTCTCTCTCTATACACCAACTAAATTGTGGGAAACAAAACACACACACAAAAAACTGAATTAAATCTGACAAAATTGTGCCCATTTTCGCAATTTATAAAATGATATAGTGATAAAAAAACTGGAAAATGGGAAATTAGAGGCAGCAGAGATGTGGTTCTACAGAAGAATGCTGAGAATACCATGGAGCGAAAAACTAATGTAGAGGTGTTGAAAGAGTCAAATGCGAAACGGACCTTAATCAACAATATCAGAAAAAGGCAATATTCTTTTTTGGCCACTTCATGAGACAGGCAGGTTTAGAGAACATAGTCACAGCAGGCAAAATTGAAGGCAACAGAGACAGAGGGCGATAACGTGAGAAAATATTAGACAGTTTGACAACCTGGCACGGCAAGGAAACAGCAACGACTTTGATGCATAATACTGTGGACAGAGAGATGTGGAGAGCCATGACCGCCAACACCAGCCGGCATGGTGCCTGATGATGATGATAGTGATTCAAAAGCCATGTTGAAATCAGATGTATCAGAATGAAAGGCGCAGATATCATAGCGTAACTTTAAACCATGACATAGAATCCACTATCTGGGCTACATCCTGCCAATTTACAGGAGTATGAAAACGAACGTTAAAGAAATGGTTGAAACCACGATGATAAATTGATCCCACTTATAAACGAATATACGCAAACCACAGATGTATACGGAATATTACTTCAATTATAGAAAGAATCTACGACATGCAAAACATTCCGTTACTTGGCAGTTTTTCTTACAGAAGCTCGTTTGACAAGTCCGGTACAAATAAATGATAACATTCTCAAGTGAATTTAACATAAAGGGAAAAGATCTATGAGTGTTTAGAAATGACACAAACAGTAATATAAACAGTCTTTTATCAACCATCCTAACACATCGAGAAAACATTTATGTGGAATTTAAAGGGAGAGCATCAAGGTACTTTGAAGACACTAACCAGCTACCAGAAGTACACATAGGACGCCGGATAAAAAATATACCACATGCAGTATGTTTTGATGGGAAGTATGGAAAAGGATGGATGTTCTCTTTGAACCTAGACCGTTGTTTGATATTGTATTCTTCTTCTTCTGCGTTCGTTCTCAAATTCCTTTAAATTTGTGAGATGTAGTCGGGAGAATGGAATGCCGGTCAACCTTCAACATCACTGGAGATTGATGCCAGCAACTATGAATATCTCGGGTCAACCATAAACATCACTGGAGATTGATGCCAGCAACTATGAATATCTCGGGTCAACCATAAACATCACTGGAGATTGATGCCAGCAACTATGAATATCTCGGGTCAACCATAAACATCACTGGAGATTGATGCCAGCAACTATGAATATCTCGGGTCAACCATAAACATCACTGGAGATTGCTCAACAGATATCAGAAAATGATGAGCAATAGCAACAAAACACATCACAGATGAAAAATCTATGGCAAATGGCAAACAGAAAAACAAAGTTACAACTATTAAGAAGCTATACTTTTCCAGTAACATCATATAGTTGTGAGACACGGGCAATGACATCCGTAATGGAAAATAAAGTATCGGTATTCGAAAAGAAATGTTATAACAAGATCATAAGAATATCATGGACAAAATGTCGAACCAACGCTGATGTCCGCAAAAACATAGAGAGACTCGATTCTCAAAAATATTTTTTAAAACACCCAAAAAAACGCAAGCTAACACATTTCGGACATACAAAGATACACAATGGTTTAGGAAGGTTAATCATGGAGGGAAAGTTCCAGGAAAGAAAACAAGGTGCAGTCCAATACTACAATGTACACGTGACATGGAAGACCTTCTAAACACGACACTTTAAGAAGCTGGGCAGTGAGGACAACGTTATGTAAACGACACGCCACAGAGATTTGTAGATATAGAAATTATATAGAAAACATCGAGAAAACTGTTTAAGATCATTAATAGATTCTAGTTCGATCCAAAGTAAGAACAACGCTACTAGATTTTCTCGGATGGTGATGATAAAGCAATCGCTTAACTGCGAGCATGCATCTTTTTACAGCCCATATTCTTTCTGACACAGACACCACAAATCCATCTCAGTGAGTAACAGTGGTTACATAAGCAATTGTATCAGTGTGTTGTCCCTGAGACATGGTTGTTTGGTGTTGGGGGTTGTTAATGGATTCATATTTAGTCCTCGAAGGGAGTCATTCAAGTGCAGCAGTATTCCAGGATCATCACGTACTGCTAGGACCGTAGTATACATCTCTGGAACAACTAGTCAGCAGGTGTGATGCAGACAATATTATCCCGAAAAAGTATACTAGTCAACGAAAAATACTGGCCTAATAACATATTCCCCAACACATATCAATGATGTAAGAATATATTCCCCAACACATATTCCCCAACACATATCAATGATGTAAGAATATATTCCCCAACACATATTCCCCAACACATCTCAATGATGTAAGAATATATTCCCCAATTAATATTCCCCAGCACATCTCAATGCTGTAAGAACATATTCCCCAATTAATATTCACCAACACATCTCAATGCTGTAAGAACTTATTCCCCAATTAATATTCCCCAGCACATCTCAATGCTGTAAGAACTTATTCCCCAATTAATATTCCCCAGCACATCTCAATGCTGTAAGAACATATTCCCCAATTAATATTCACCAACACATCTCAATGCTGTAAGAACTTATTCCCCAATTAATATTCCCCAGCACATCTCAATGCTGTAAGAACTTATTCCCCAATTAATATTCCCCAGCACATCTCAATGCTGTAAGAACTTATTCCCCAATTAATATTCCCCAGCACATCTCAATGCTGTAAGAACATATTCCCCAATTAATATTCACCAACACATCTCAATGCTGTAAGAACATGACTGCTGTATTTTAAACATATACAAAATACATACAATTTCGAGTGCACAGATGAATGAGTGCACATTGTATGTAAGATTAATTTCATGTTTCAGGAACAATAATTAATTATGGACGTTACAATTTTGGAAAATTGTCATTCAATGTTGCAGACGTACCCCCCAAGTTGGGAACGACGTTACATATCTTGACCCTGGTTCATGAAAACACATATATCAATAAATTAGCATGTCATCTCCTGGATCTAGAGTTACAGGAGGTCAGTGCGTTCTTGACAACCGTGAGATGAGTGTATGTGTTTCTGGAACAATGTATTCATAAATGTATGTTGTCTTACATATCATCATAATCAAGTGTCGTCTCCGCAACGAAGGTTGGCTGCAACAGATCTCCAACATCCCCTGTTTCTTGTTTTGGTGATGTACTCTGCTAGACTGTAACCTGTCCATCTTCTGATGTTATTTCCCCACTTGTATCTCTTTCTACCTCTTGCTCGCTTCCCTTTGACTTTACCCTCAAGTAAAGTCTTCATTAAGGTGTCATGCCTTTTAATGTGTAGAAACTATTTTATTTGCCTGATCTTTATTTCTCTTAGTAATTCTTTCTTCATATTAAGTGTTTTCAGAACCTCCTTATTTGTTCTCTTTCCATCATGTTCTACCTATTCTTCTATATACCTATATATCAAATGAATGCATCAATTCTGTCTTCTAATTGTTTATTTTAGTGTCCAAGATTCTGAGTCATACATTAATATAGAATAGATGTAGCATTTTATAATTCTCAATTTTAACTTGCTTGTAATTTTTTTTAGATTTTACTATTTTCCTCATGTCATTGAAGGTATTTTTAGCCATTCCTATTCTCCTTTTGACTTCTGTTTCACATCTGCCACCATTTGTGACTATGTGTCCAAGATATTAATGTTTTTTGTCTTACTTATAATTGTTGTTTAAGAACAATTGCTAAGAACCGCTGCCATCTAAGTTCAGTCTGAACTTACTTCATAAACTCATTGCACAAAGAACAATATCGCTACATTGTAAGCTAAACAGTGTTGCCATTTGGGTAGTTTTCGCAACAGATCTGATGCTTTTTCAAGTCATCTGGTGCAAAATATTTTTTAACTGCACTGACACAGTGTAGTGCTTTTTCCAACAACATCTGATACATTTTAGTGCCTTTCTTCATTTTATGTGCTTTTTGCTCTTCAAAATATTTATTGCTAAAAAACACGAAAATATAAGTTGTCACTTTAACTACCGTTTTCAGCCATTATATTACCATAATCATGCTCCCACATTACAGTTAAACATTAGTGTGTTCATGTTTATGATATTCTCTTGCTTGTTGGAATATGGACATTATTTACTCCATCTTCGTTATGATTACACCATCATTTAATTTACACTTATCGCTATTTCGCTATGACTAATAACACTGGTCAACATCAAATTTGCTGTCTGGTTTTCTTTACAGATTTAGGATAATTTTATTGTGCTGAATCCAAAAATCACATTGGTTTTGCTCAATCAGGTCAGGTTTTTTTTTATCTAGCACCACATGATGTTTTATTTATAAGTGGGTCATATTCCATGTCAAATCAATCAGTAAAACGACAATTGATTTCCACACATTTGATCAAAAGTGTTTTTTTCCTATTTAAAAGGACAAATGGTATAGAAAGCACGTATTTTATTGTCACATGTATGGGTATTTTCACGCCATAAGTTGCACCATTTCTTAATCTATCTTGGAATATGCCAATTATGAAGATTTCACATGTTTAATCTCCTAATGTTGCTAATTTTTGTGTGTATTTCTTTAAGCTTTTAAGTGATTCAAATGGCTTCAACTAGAAGATATTGCAGAAAATAAGCATAACATCTTCATCTACATGTGCGGTGAATACACCCTCGTTCCTAATAGGAATCCAGTCACAACTTTCATTAAAAAAAGCTTACCATGCGTATTTTGGTATAAAACTTGGTGACCAGGATAAAGCTTGGGTTCCTCACATGGCACATTATGAACCCAGAGATTGGAGACTGTTCATTGACAGATGCAAGAGATCACTAAAATGTGTTCTGCTTCACAATGGCAATCAGTTTGCTTCTGTACCCCTTGCTCACTCGACTACACTGAAGAAGTATGAAGCGGTGAAGTATGTGCTGGATAAAGTTTCTTATTATCAGCACGAGTGGTATATTTGTGTTGACTTGAAGATGGTGAATTTCCTATTGGGACAACAGTCTGGATTTACAAAGTACCCCTGCTTTCTGTACAAGTGGGATAGTAGGGACAGGTCTCAGCCCTATACCAAGAAGGTCTGGCATGCACAAGAAGAATTGGTGCCGGGTAGTTCAAAGAACATCGTCAACAATCCTCTGGTAGACAAAAACAAGATATTATTCCCACCGCTGCAAAACAAGCTTGGCTTGATTAAACAGGTCACCAACACCATGGACAAGGATGGTGGCTGCTTCACTTACTTGTGCCGCGCTTCTCCAGGATTAACCATACAGAGGTTGAAAGGTGACATTTTTGACTTACCTTGGAGGCAACATGAGCATAAAAGTGCATTATTTATTTTCACCTATGGATCGGTTTCCCGAGAGTTTTGGATCAATGAGTGACGAACAGGGAGAGAGGTTCCATCAGGACATAAAAGAGATGGAGACCTGGTATCAAGGACGTTGGGATGCAGTAATGATGGCTGATTACTGCTGGACTCTGAAGAGAGACATCCATGCTGCTGAGCACTCGAGAAAGTTGAAGAAATTGAAGTTCATGTCTTGAATTTTGCTCAGTGATGACATAATTTACATGTCCTTACCTTTTTCAATGTCTTCTCTTCATTTATATAATTCCATGTTTGTAACATTTAATAAATACATTCTGTTAAATACTTTTTCTGTGAGAAATGTAACACATAAATCAACTACTAATATCACCAAAATGTAGTTATGAATAGAAGGCTATAGTCAGAGAATATAATTTTTGAAAATCAATTTAGATAAAAACAAAACTGACTTTATTGAGAAAATGGATGTCATTTTTGACTTCAGTGACACAAAATGCTCCTGTATCAGTTAAAAAAATTATAGACAACTTTCAACTTCATTGTTTTATCATCATTACGTAAGAACACAGCGGCTGAATGATTCGAGATATTTTAAGAACAGAGAATGAGATTAGAATTAGATGGCACTATCACTGTACGCAATGTAAATTTTTAATAGGAGAATGAAAGATAGTGAGAGATACTAATTCAACAAACATATACGAAAACGCTGAACAATCATTATTTAAAAAAATACAAATAAATCTTTCACATTATGGAATTATCTTAATACAACAGAAATAGGTATAGGCCTATGTCTGTTTGTAAACTAGATGTATAATGCAAAGCAGTATTAAAAATAAAGCTGATTCTTGACTCTTGATTAGAAACTGGCCTCACACCACGTAGGGCATTCCCATAAGTGCGCCGCCCTCTGTTCCAGCAGCCATTCAACTCGATGGTGTTTCGAGTCTAATATCACAGATACAGACGTCGACATCAGGGCACAACTCTGGCCCTTGCGACAGGTTTCTTTGTTGCTCCGCCCACCAACGCCGTGCCCGTAACTATCTCAAGCACAACGCCGGCCTGTCGGAACAACATGGTAACTATTATCGAAGGTTACGACTACGGGATTGCATAGATGACGTGCCATTAAGCTTCTATAAGAAGATAACCTCAATATAAAGGCATGTCATTTACTAAGGTTTTCTGTTGCATGAGTGGTTTGTCTAGTGAGCTATTGGTGAGACCCACAGACACAACCGCATGAAAATAAGGCTGAAGGTTGTATTAGCGTCCGTGTGAAAGCGAACATTGATTAGGAAAAACAGCATCAGTGTTAGAAAGAAAATCAAACTGTATAACTCACTAGTGCTTTCTGTTGTGCTGCATGGTTGTGAGAGTTTAAAACTCACTGCGGTCATAAATAGACGAATAGAGACTTTCAAATAAATATGTTGCAGACAAATTCCACAAATTTCCGATAAAGAGCTTAAGACAAATGTGTACGTAAGAAATAAAATAGAAATGTATTCAGGTGTACAAGAACCATTGCTTTCATTAGTAAAGCTATTTAAACTAGTATGGTTTGGACATGTTTGTCGACATTATTCCCTGACAAATAAAATACTGCAGGTATTTCAAGATCTAAACACAGTATTTGTAGACCAGGAAAAGGCATTCGACAGATTAGATAGAGATAATCTTTCGAAGATATTAGAAATGTATAACATCAGAGGACACCTGTTAGATAATATAAAAGCGACATATAAAAATGCCAAAGCTCAGTAAGAACAACAAATGGAATGACTGAACCTTTCGAAACAAGGCTGCTTACTTTGACCTCTATCTTTAAACATATACACGGACAGAGTAATAAAAGAAACTCACAGCAACAAAGAGAAAAACATTCTAAATAAACCTGATGAGAAACCTAATAATGAAATAAATGAACTATTATTTGCCGACGATCAAAGTCTAATATACAAAGATGAAGTAAGTTTGCAAAAGCACATCAATGCATTGCTGTTAGTATGTCAGAAGTACAACATGAAATTTAACGTAGAAATACCGAAGTTATGAAAATTAGCAAGTCTGCAAAACATATGGATATAACAATAGATAACACAAAAGTGAAACAAGCCAAAGAATTTAAATATCTAGGCAGCATTTTTTTCAAAAATGGAAGACTAGGTAGAGAAATAGAAACAAAGTGCCAGAAAGTAAACACTTTGACCTACCAACTTCCACCATTATTTCTTCTTCACCCAAAGATCAAGATGGAAAGCAGGAGACATAAAATATCTACAAATGTTATATCAACAATCTACTACCAATGTCAAACATTGTCTTTAAAGTTTTGCAGCAGATGAAAATCAGTACCTGTGAAATGAAGCGTCTGAGAAAATCTGCAAAACTTAGATAAAATAAGAAATGAAGAAATTAGGAAACATTTTTTCTTATAATTGCATGCATTGCGTATACCGAAAGACATAAAGTAAAATGGTTCGTGACCTTATGAGAATTAACCCAAACCACATACCAATAAGAGCATATAACAATAGAATATCCGGACAAAAAAGCCAAGGGTAGGCCACGAAAATTGTGGATAGAAAACATCAAGATAGTCTTGAGCAAAAATGACTTAATGCAACGAAGGCGACTGATCTGACCTTGAAACGACAGCTGAAACTCCCACCCATACGCATAACGGAAAGTGTGAATACGATCAACCATCGTTCACCTATAGGCAGAAAATAGACAATAGTGCTTTTTAGGCGGCAGCTTGGTACCTTTTTGTCGAAACGAGTTGTCAACACTGACGCTGAACTGGGGAAAATCCAAGCGCTTAAACTTAGAAAAATGACACGAAGGGTTAAGTCAGTAGGTCTGACGCAAAACTGTCCGTAATATAGAAGCCCTGACTGTAAAAAAATATAAAAGCTTTTATTGCTACGTTTTTTATTATTGCCTTGCTATTTTTTGGTCACTATTTATATGCCTGGAGTCGCCCGCCAAAAATAGCCAATGCTGACCAGCGAAACTCACGGCAATAATCGAAATCAGCAATCCAGGTCATCAGTCGACAGGTCTGTACTGGAGGCCAGTCGTGGCTGACGTTATATTCTTCTTCTTCTTCTGCGTTCGTTCTCAAACTCCTGCAGATTAGCAGGATGTAGTCCGGAGAACGGAATGCTGACTTTACATCATTTCTGTTCAACATATTATGTTTTTTTGAAACAACGTTCATGGTCTATTGTGTACATGTTAGCCTAAACAATTGAATAAAAACAATCGACGGTATAGAAGACATTCCAACATAATTAATTAGGTGTCCATAATTAAAATAATCAAAAACTTCATGAATGGGTTTCTAATTAATATTCTGCTGGAAGGTCTTTATTGAAGAGCGTTATGAATAAGTACTATGACTTGAGTGAGGTGTGCCTCCACAATTGAGCACTATTACTTGAGTCAAGTGTGCCTTCACAATTGAGTACTATGACTTGAGTCAAGTGTGCCTTCACAATTGAGTACTATGACTTGAGTCAAGTGTGCCTCCACAATTGAGTACTATGACTTGAGTGAGGTGTGCCTTCACAATTGAGCACTATGACTTGAGTCAGATGTGCCTCCACAATTGAGTACTATGACTTGAGTCAAGTGTGCCTCCACAATTGAGTACTATGACTTGAGTGAGGTGTGCCTTCACAATTGAGCACTATGACTTGAGTCAGATGTGCCTCCACAATTGAGTACTATGATTTGAGTCAAGTGTTCCTTGACAATTGAGCCCTATGACTTGAGTCAAGTGTGCCTTAACAATTGAGTACTATGACTTGAGTAAAGTGTGCCTTCACAATTGAGTACTATGACTTGAGTCAAGTATGCCTTCACAATTGAGTACTATGACTTGAGTCAAGTGTGCTTTCACAATTGAGTACTATGACTTGAGTCAATTGTGCCTTCACAATTGAGTACTATAACTTCAGTCAGGTGTGCCTCCACAATTGAGTACTATAATTTGAGTCAAGTGTGCCTCCACAATTGAGTACTATGAATTGAGTCAGGTGTGCCTCCACAATTGAGTACTATGACTTGAGTCACGTGTGCCTCCACAATTGAGTACTATAACTTAAGTCAGATTTCCCTCCACAATTGAGTACTATGACTTGAGCAGAACCCACACATGTATCTCTCCCCCTCCCTACTTCCTCAATTATTACCGTAGTGTCTTACTTTTCTTCCATGTTGCTTTTATCTCACAGCGTGCAGGACTTCACTTATGTGTGTAGCCAGGGACATGACACTATATGTTGCTTGATAGATAGTAATGTTGTTGTGAAGTCACGTCTAAAAGTCATGTTCTTCCAAGTTGTATATATCTTGAACTGTCTAATTTTCACCATTGATCCGCTACCTAAAAACCAAACAAAACAATTCGAGAATTGACAAAAAGAGGAAACTTTTATTTCGTTTCGTCTCTGCACTTCCTATCAGTTTTTGAATTGCATCATTTATAATTCATCTACTTCTGGTATTTGTGTCTTCATTTATGATTTTAAAGTAAAAATAGACAGTGCCGTCATTTACTTGTCGTGTGATCACTTGATTCAAATTTTCAAGAAATTCAGTACGAACAGAAATCGCTTACAGTGATTAAGTGATAATGTTAACACAGAAAATGAAACTGTGTCATCTTGGATACAGAATGTACGAAAACATTGCCTATGGCTTGAGGGTAATTATGTTAACATTAAAGAACAACACCCCACATCGCCACAAAAAAAAACCCCCAGCCAAAGTCTGCTCATTGTATCAGGGAGCATATAAATGTCAACAAGATTTTCCAAAACAGAGCCAGTTGACATTTGCAAGTCATACCGGCATAGAGTGACCCGAGTTTACTTTTAGAAGATTTAGCTCTATTGCTAGAGTGTAGTATAAATGTTTCGTAGAGGATTGACTAAAGAAGAGAGTAAAATAAAACTAAATAGAGATTGATTAGAATGCTCATTAAATAAATTATATCAAATTTCCGCAAGAAGTTCTTTACAAAAAGACCAAATAAAGGCCAATGATTAATGAAAATAACTCTAATGCATTTTTATTTTTTGGCAGTGAAATATTTTTAGGTACATATCTGGGAGACGTGACCTCAGTTTTAACGAAACAAATCATACATTATTAAACGTTATTTTGATAAAGACGCATACATCGTTGCATTCAACGACCAGCGCGCTACTAAGAGCCCCCTACTGTCTCTCCCCGGATGAACCTGGGGGGGGGGGCTATCAGTAAAATTATTTGGGCAGCAGAATTTGCGATTTTAAAAATCTCCGTGTCATGTGACCTGCATGAACTTACACATATTGAAATAGTTGGACTGTGGGCACGTGATGTGGCCACGTCTCCCCATAAAGTATCCTTTTTTTCAGGGCAGACATAACAAGCATTGTCCTTCTAATAAGACGAACAATAGGATTGTCTATGTTGTACTGAATGTGTGAATTGTCTGTAAATCATTACAGCCAAAACGTGTTTGGTTAATGGCTACATCCTGAATAGGATATGCAACACATTGTTAAACTTCAAATTCCAACTATTTCATTAACATACACAAACAGTGATCTTCGACAATATAAAAGACATGTGTGCAGAAAACGTAAAACATACCTAGAACGCACATTTTGATTATTTCCGTGTATTTCTTGGTCAGCCACTCAGCATTGGCTATTTTTGGAATGCGACTCAAGTATATAAATAGTGACCAACGAGACCACAAGAATAATAATAAAAAAACGCAATGAATGTAGTCCTAATTAATTAAGCAAACAGGTCTTCGTACTGGAGAAAGTCAACTAGAAATAATATTGTTGACTTTAATCTTGTCAAAACCTTACCTCCATTTCCCTTTGTTAACTACCAAACCAATTTCAGACAGCCCCACTACCCCTCCCAATTGTTGATGTAATTCATTAACAACCATTAAATGCGGAGTTCCTGTTATTATAAATTCTCTTGTTTATTCGGGGATAGTACTGTTTTATTATGGTATTTGTTTCAACTACCTTGAAATTAAAAGGTAAACAAATCAAAAGGTGATAATATTTTTCCCCGGAATATACAACGATTAATTTAGTCATCGAGAATCGCAAACATCAATTAAGCAAATGATTCACATCTTCTAGACTAAATCAAATATACTCACATCACAGCATAGATATGTAGAATGTTTCTTCAAAAATGCTTGGAATTTGATTTTCTGTTATATTCTTCGCCTGGATTATCACGGAATAGCATCCAGCAGAAGTCGGCCATCATACTCTCATTCCACAAATCTTGATAACGGCGCTCCATTAACTGAATGTCCTGGTGAAAACGTTCTCCTTGCTCTTCACTCACCATACCAAGATTTTCTGGGAAGAAATCTACATGGGAGTGCAAGAAGTGCACTTTTAATGACATGCGACAGCCAAGGTTCTGGTAAGAATCTATTAGACGCTGAACTCCTTCCCTGTACGTAGGGGACTTATGATTACCAAGAAAGTTTTCACAGACCCACTTGAATGCCTCCCAGGCTTCTAGCTCAGCTCCTGACAGAGACTGTTTGAAACCTTCATCTTGTAAAACAGATCTGATTTGTGGACCTATAAATATCCCTTCCTTCATTTTTGCAGCAGTGATGTTTGGGAATTTATTAACAAGGTACTGAAAACCTTCTGAGTTTGTCTTACCCATGGTCTTCACATCAGTCCTAGCTTAATATGGAGAGGTGGCAGAAATATTTTCTGTGGATCAACAAGGGGCATATTTTGGACACTGCTTGCTCCTGGCGTATAGATATGCCTGGGCTCCCAGACACGTTTGATATAATGTTCCGCTGTTGCTCGACTATCCCATAGGCATAGGAAACAGCAGTATTTAGTGAATCCTCCTTGCATGCCCATCAACATGCCAATGACCTTTAGATCACCACAGATGTTCCACTGGTGTGTTTTATAATGGATAACTTCAAGCAAACTGTTCATGTTGTAATAAGATTCTTTCTGATAAACAGAATGTGCAACTGGTATGCTTGGTTTTAAATTTCCATTGTGCAAAAGAACTGCCTTTAAGCTTCTTCGCGAGGAATCAATGAAGAGACGCCATTCTGATGGATCATGCACTTGTGATAAACTGTTGAAGAGACCATCGATGTCCTGACAATAACTCAATGAGCCGTCAACATTGAAGAACGTCGTCATGTTGAGATTTCGTTTTCTATAATAAGTTATGTTAACGTCCCTTGCAAGCAAATGCTTTTGCTTAAGCCTTGAAGCAAGAAGTTCTGCTTTATCTTTAGACAGATTTAGATCACGAATAAGATCATTCAGCTCTGCCTGTGTAAAAGTCTTAGGTTCTAAACATTCATCAACAGTATAATCTGGATCAGTTGAGTCTGCATTGTGAACAGCTGTGTTTTCACTGCATTCCTCCCCATCTTGCATAGATACGAGTCCACCAGAAGGAGGTAAAGGAATAGGCAATGAATCGTCATGTGGAACAGGCCTGATGGCAGAATCTAAGCTAGGATATACAATGTTCTGTTTATTTTTAGCAGAGAATCCATTTGTGTTCACCAGACAAAAGTAGCAATCATTGACATGGTCTCGCGGTTCCCTCCATAACATTGGAATTGCAAATGGCATAGCTGCCTTGCGGCCATTTAGCCAGTCACGTAGTCCGCTTGAACAACTGGTACATATGATATGTGGAGCCCAAGATTTATCCTGATCACCCAGTGGACAGCCAAAATACAATATGTATATCTTCTTTAGATCATCTGAAATTATGCGCCGCTGTGATTTCGTCACAAATGAACCACACACAAAACAGAAACAGTTTGGATGATTGATGCATCTTCTAGGCATGATAATAAGTTAATAAGTACACAAAATAAGTTATCAAGTACACAAATGCAAGGTTTTTGCAACCTTTAAAATAAAAGAAAGTACAAAACAACGAAATCTCATAATATACTTGTCGTAATTACTTTAAGCAAACACCACACGTGTATAAATGGATTTACTATCCTATCGAATACACAAAAATGGTAGCATCGATACTAAATCACGTGACCCGAAACTGAACAAAATTGTAACAGCCAGTAATAAAGTATCGATACCAATCTAAATAAAACATTGTACTCGATTTGTGGTCATAACCACTGTTGAAAGATATTATAATTAGCTATTACAAAAAAATGTTACGTGGTAGAAAAAAACTAAAGACAGATTTGAAATCAGCTAACCAAATACTACAAAACCAATATAAAATTATCTGTGATGATTTTTGTGTGTTGCCTTGTGAATTATTAACGATTATTCCCTCGAGAATAATACAGTTCTGTGGACTCATCGTTCATACTTATTTACACATTTACGCTATTTGACTTTCTCCGAGATATTCATTGACTGGCAGCAGAAAATATGCACACGTAACAAATGAAAATCACGGGAAAAAAGTCAAACGCCAAAAAAAGTCAAAAAGAACAACGCTATTTTTAAAGGATGATCCAACAGATCACAGAACTGTATAAATGACAAAGGACTCGCATTAGCTGTAGAAATAGACCGTACTAGGAGTTGCTGATCAGTAGATGTAAGGATGTGCTACCAGTATTTGCGACGTCACGAGAAAGAATTGGTTTAAACATACACAGTTCTGGACGTTCATTTACGGAAAACTCATTACGGAGTGGCCATTCCAAGCCCGAATTGTCTAAAGACAGAATAAGGTGTACTAACCATCTATAAACTCATAATCAAAGATATATCTATCTCAACAAATGGTCATAATGTGATGGACAAACTCCAACACATGGTGATAGTTATAGAAATGTGCATACTGCTGCGTAACTTCCAGCAATATTTCTGTTTGAACCCACCTATTATCACGACACGATACATTCTGTTGTACATCTTGGTTAATGAAGTTCTTAACCCCTCACCTAACTCCTACCATAAGCTAAATATTGACGCAACCGACTTTAGAAATTCATTAAGATCACTGAAGCAAGATAAGTAGCAAGATAATTGTCCATTTTACAGGATGATTGAGAACACACACCGATCAAGGGCTGCGTGTTTAAGAAGACACACCCAGGTGGTCATCACTTTCCTTGTGAGTACTATAAAATACACAACAGACAACGAGGAGCAAGATCGACACCGTAGACCTACACATGGCCAAGTTAAATGTAAATTAGAGAAAATTATATTTAAAAAAATTACAGTTCATATTACAGAGATAATTACAGTATAAAAATGTACAAATTCATATACCTTTTCTTGCACGAATTTGACTCATTGGCCAGCTACGAACTCACAAACATAAACCAAAATAGACAATTACCATTGCTTTTTTAATAATTTTTCCTCTTCTATGTTTATTTTTTTCATGGCACGCTCATCTTCGCTTGCGAAGGAGGCACAACATTATCCTCATCAACAGCAAAGTGGAGATGGACCGGAAGGGTCGAAACAAGATCAGAGGTGAAACAACAAAGATAAAGAATATACAATATACAGCTACGCACACGTGACATGAAGCAGAGAAATGACGGAACAATTTGACATCATCCATAAGACTGACGCTAACTGATCATTGATCCGGAAAGGGTTTAAGAGTGCTAATTTGCTATATGTAGTGGTGTATACATGTTTCCCATTTATTTAACTGTATTGTGTATATTCCTTGTCTGTATTGTTTCCCACCTGACATAGTTTCAACCCTTCTGGTCCATCTCCTCATCAAATTCAATTTGGCCATGTGAACGATTGTAGTTTCGCTCTCACTCGTCATTTTCTACCGTGTATGTAGTCTTGATAAAGGCCTTGTGGCCGAAGCATCGATTTATGTGTGTTTTCAGTGCTTAGCAAAACTTTATCACCTTGGTCCTAGTTTTACCCGTTGAATTTTAGTTGTGTGAAGTAAGTACAAATATTTACTCTGTAGATGTTGAGACAAATGTAGTGAAGGGTAAATAACTCTATTCCACAAATGATGAGATAAATTTAAGTAAATGTACATAACTATCTTATAAATGGTGAGATAGTGTGATGAAGGATAAATAACTTTATGCTATAGATGGTGATATATATATAGTAAAGGATAATTAACTCTATGCTATATTTTATGAGACATGTAATGAAGGTTAAACAACTCTATTCTATTAAGGGTGCTATACATTTTTGAAGGATACATAACTCTATTCTATACATGTCGAGCCATGCATTGAAGGATACATAACTCTATTCTATACATGTCCTTGAGACTAACGGGAATTGAACCTGTCAATTCCGTACTTGACTAATCGCATCTCCAAAAAAAGATGCGATTTCATCAAGCCTTTCAAACCGTGCACACAGTCACCAGAACGGATCGATCGAGACAAGGACTATTACAACAACAACAAACATCCCGTACAGGTATTTAAATATCCTCAGTAACAACAAACATATAACATAATATCCGTATTAGTTATACAAGTAATATATATGTTCAATTCCCGTTAGTCTCAATAATTTTTAAAAATTGTCCTCTGGCTTCCTACTTATATTTACTTCTATACATGTCGAGACATGCATTGAAGGATACATAACTCTATTCTATACATGTCGAGACATGCATTGAAGGATACATAACTCTATTCTATACATGCCGAGACATGCATTGAAGGATACATAACTCTATTCTATACATGCCGAGACATGCATTGAAGGATACATAACTCTATTCTATACATGTCGAGACATTCATTGAAGGATACATAACTCTATTCTATACATGTCGAGACATTCATTGAATGATACATAACTCTATTCTATACATGTCGAGACATTCATTGAAGGATACATAACTCTATACATGTCGAGACATTCATTGAAGGATACATAACTCTATTATATCCATGTCGAGACATTCATTGAAGGATACATAACTCTATTCTATCCATGTCGAGACATTCATTGAAGGATACATAACTCTATTATATCCATGTCGAGACATTCATTGAAGGATACATAACTCTATTATATACATGTCGAGACATTCATTGAAGGATACATAACTCTATTCTATCCATGTCGAGACATTCATTGAAGGATACATAACTCTATTATATCCATGTCGAGACATTCATTGAAGGATACATAACTCTATTATATCCATGTCGAGACATTCATTGAAGGATACATAACTCTATTATATACATGTCGAGACATTCATTGAAGGATACATAACTCTATTATATACATGTCGAGACATTCATTGAAGGATACATAACTCTATTATATACATGTCGAGACATTCATTGAAGGATACATAACTCTATTCTATCCATGTCGAGACATTCATTGAAGGATACATAACTCTATTATATCCATGTCGAGACATTCATTGAAGGATACATAACTCTATTATATACATGTCGAGACATTCATTGAAGGATACATAACTCTATTATATACATGTCGAGACATTCATTGAAGGATACATAACTCTATTCTATCCATGTCGAGACATTCATTGAAGGATACATAACTCTATTATATCCATGTCGAGACATTCATTGAAGGATACATAACTCTATTCTATTACCGTGTCAACCCCACAGGTTTGCGATGCACTCTTGTGCATTGAATGTCACAGATTTAAAACAAAGGTCAAAGTTGAAATAATTTATCCAACTGTAATGGAGGTTGTGAATGTGATAGCACATAAAATGTTGTGACATTTTTCTAAATGAAAGGTCATACGTAGCTCGCAGGTTTTCGTTTCCTCAGAAAATGAGAACTGTGGTAAACATAGTATTATGGAAAGTATACTTAGAAAACTTCATGAAATATCAACCAGAAGTGAATTTAAGATCAGTAACACACTTTGTAAATCACCCACCAGAAGTTAACTGAAAGTAAAATTACCAGTAGCAAACTTTGTGAAACATTTACCAGAAGGATACTGAAAGTAAAGTTACCAGTAGCAAACTTTGTGAAACATTTACCAGAAGGAAACTGAAAGTAAAGTTACCAGTAGCAAACTTTGTGAAACATTTACCAGAAGGAAACTGAAAGTAAAGTTACCAGTAGCAAACTTTGTGAAACATTTACCAGAAGGAAACTGAAAGTAAAGTTACCAGTAGCAAACTTTGTGAAACATTTACCAGAAGGAAACTGAAAGTAAAGTTACCAGTAGCAAACTTTGCGAAACATCTACCAGAAGGAAACTGAAAGTAAAGTTACCAGTAGCAAACTTTGTGAAACATTTACCAGAAGGAAACTGAAAGTAAAGTTACCAGTAGCAAACTTTGTGAAACATTTACCAGAAGGAAACTGAAAGTAAATTTACCAGTAGCAAACTTTGTGAAACATCTACCAGAAGGAAACTGAAAGTAAAGTTACCAGTAGCAAACTTTGTGAAACATCTACCAGAAGGAAACTGAAAGTAAAGTTACCAGTAGCAAACTTTGTGAAACATCTACCAGACGGAAACTGAAAGTAAAGTTACCAGTAGCAAACGTAATATAAAATGTATCAGTAGCAAGCTAAATGAAACGTTAGACTGAAACACAAGAGAAGGTTTAGCTGTATCAAATTTAAAGAAAGTTATAACAAACTCAACGTATAGTTTGTTCATACACTTTAGGAAACATTTGCCAGTAGCACGCTTAATATAAAGTTTGCTTGCAGCCAGTTGAAAATAAAAATTATGATCGATGAATGTGCAAGTAATGTCATTTCTTGCGGTGCAATGTGGTTTCTTTGCGGTTCTTACTCATTTTATGTGAGTAAATCAATTCAAACATATGTATCACTAATAACTTTATGAATTGTTTGTTTCGCTACTCATCGAAACTATTTTTAAAGTTGTCTATCACATCAAATATCTTTATTGTGAAAGGGTCGTCATTTGGTCAATTTTACGATTCAGTGACAGTAAAGTATGGAATGTCATATTCTCTGATTCAGTTTAGTGTGAAATTAAAATCATTCATGTGTCACGTGCTCATATATTCTAAAAATAAGCACGGCAGTTCATGCGTGGAAGGTAATCTAACCGCAAAATGATCTTCTAAAGAAAGATGGGATACATTTAGACATTCAGTCAATAATTTGTTTCGCCCGTGTGTCGCCGAGGCCCGAAAGGGGAGCAAAGAATAGCAACACTGTTTACCTTCCACGCATTTCGTAAAAGGCGACTAAGGAGGTTATGGGATGGAGTTGGCTGTCCCATCCCATATAGGGTAAGTGACCCAAAGCCATGCTGAAGTCGGATGTGTCAGGCCGAAAGGCGCAGATATCGCAGCAATGATGTAAACCGTGACACAACGCATTCCGTTCTCCGAACTACATCCTGCTAATCTGCAGGAGTTTAAGAATAAACGCAGAAGAAGAAGAATTTGTTTTTTTTAGAGTTTTCCAGTTTAAGTCAGTTACATTTTCGAGTAGATGGTCTGTTCTTAGTCTCAGTGTTAACTTCCTTTCTTCTTTTGCGTTCGTTCTCAAAATCCTGCAGATTAGCAGAGCGTAGTCCGTGAAGAACGAAATGCGCTGTCATTGTTTACAGATCAGCTGTGATATATGCATTTTTCAGCGGGATACATCCGACTTCAGCATAACTTCTTCGTCACTTTCAGGGATACATGAAATGGAACAGCCAAATCAGCTCAAAATCAACCTTAGTCACCTTTTACGACATGAATAGAAGATAAACTGTACTGCTATTCTTTTGCCCCTTTTCGGACCCCTTCAGCACACAGGGATATTCACAAACTTTTGCCCCTTTTCGGACCCCGTCAACACACAGGGATATTCACAAACTTTTGCCCCATTTCGGACCCCGTCAACACACAGGGATATTCACAAACTTTTGCCCCTTTTCGGACCCCGTCAACACACAGGGATATTCACAAACTTTTGAAACCTTTTCGGACCCCTTCAGCACACAGGGATATTCACAAACTTTTGCCCCTTTTCGGACCCCGTCAACACACAGGGATATTCACAAACTTTTGCCCCATTTCGGACCCCGTCAACACACAGGGATATTCACAAACTTTTGCCCCTTTTCGGACCCCGTCAACACACAGGGATATTCACAAACTTATGAAACCTTTTCGGACCCCTTCAGCACACAGGGATATTCACAAACTTTTGCCCCTTTTCGGACCCCGTCAACACACAGGGATATTCACAAACTTTTGCCCCTTTTCGGACCCCGTCAACACACAGGGATATTCACAAACTTTTGCCCCATTTCGGACCCCGTCAACACACAGGGATATTCACAAACGTTTGCCCCTTTTCGGACCCCGTCAACACACAGGGATATTCACAAACTTTTGGTTGAACGCATGTTTATTAACTGTCGTCTACGCAAAGAAGGTTGTCTGTAAGGAACTCACAACTTCTTCTGTCACTTGCCTTGGTGGTGCATTCTGCTAGACTAGTTCATATTTATGTCCATGATATTCTCTGGATCTTTCTATAACATTTCATTGGCCACGCCCACGTTAATAAACACCTGAACAGAATAAACCCATTACACGAATCAAATTGTAGACACTGCAACGCACAAGAAGATACTGTCGAACACCTACTACTGCAGTGCCCAAAACTAACAGAAATCCGACAAGAACTATTACCACCACTTCCAGCTATACACAACACACTCTACACAACTTGCACCACAGCTGATGAAAACCTGTGCATTCGCCAGAAGGGCTATGGACTGTCAAGAGCTTCCTGCTCACAGAAAAAGCGATTGAATCATCATCATAATCATCATCATAATCATCATCATCATAACATTTCATTTCGAATACCGATATTTTCCGTTTCGTTGAGGACGTCATTGCCACCCACGTATCACAACCAAATGTTGCCCCTGGGAAAATATAGCTTCTTAATAGTGGAAATTTTATTTTTCTGTTTGTACCTTGCCATAAATTTTTCATGTGCAATGAATTGTGTAGGACAATTGTTAATTCTTGTTCTCTGCGGATAAATTTCCTGTGGTGTTGGTGGATGACCCAAGATACTCAAACTCGCTGATATTTGCTAGTTGTTCTTTGTCAATGCTTATTGTTGGTGTGGGTTAATTTCTGTTGATAGTGGTAATCAATGGTATATTAACAGAGACTGAACAACTGAACAACGAAATCAATGAAATGCTTTTCGTTGACGATCAAAGCAATATATATGATGACGAAACAAAACTGCAAACGCTCATCAACTCACTATCGAGAATATTCAATTAAATACAACATGCAGATTAACACACAAAAGACAAAAATTATGTAAACAACGAGATCAACAGAGAACTTAAACATCAAAAATGAGAAAGCACAAATAAAACAAGTCAAATAGTTCAATATCTATGAAGTATCTTCACAGAGAACAGACGACTGGACAGAGAGATAGAAACAAGTTGCCAAAAGGCAAAGGCTGTGACATACCAGTTGTCATCATTACTATTGCACCCAAAAATATACATGGAAGTAAAGAAGCAAACTATTAAGACCATCATTATAGCAACACTATGCTACAAATACCAGACATGGCAACTGACATCTAGACATAAGAGAAAGATCGAAACTTGCGAAATGAAATGTTTAAGGAAGACTACTGGAGTCACCAGACTCGACAAAATGCGCACTGAGAACATCAGAAAGATAATAGGTATCACATCATGTATCGAATATATAGAGAAACAACAGATAAATTGGTGTGGACATCCATCTTATGAGGATGAACGATCAACTTCCCATAAGTTCTTATAACAAGATGAACTCATGATACAGAGCCAAGGGTAGACATAGGAAAAGATGGATAGACAACATCAAGGCCATCCTGAATAGACTTGACTCCACCCCAACCAGAGCAGCATACCTGCTTCTGAAAAGCAGATTACTCATCCTTCATATATCCCTACGATAAACGACAAGTGTGGAAGCTACGACAACACCATCATCTGGGGATAGACAATAGACAACGGCAAATGTGGAAGTAACGACAACACCATCATCTGGGGATAGACAATAGACAACGGCAAATGTGGAAGTAACGACAACACCATCATCTGGGGATAGACAATATACAAAGGCAAGCGTGGAAGCTACGACAACACCATCATCTGGGGATAGACAATAGACAACGGCAAATGTGGAAGTAACGACAACACCATCATCTGGGGATAGACAATATACAAAGGCAAGTGTGGAAGCTACGACAACACCATCATCTGGGGATAGACAATAGACAACGGCAAATGTGGAAGTAACGACAACACCATCATCTGGGGATAGACAATATACAAAGGCAAGTGTGGAAGCTACGACAACACTATCATCTGGGGATAGACAATAGACAACGGCAAATGTGGAAGTAACGACAACACCATCATCTGGGGATAGACAATATACAAAGGCAAGCGTGGAAGCTACGACACCACCTTGGGATAGACAATGATATATTGTTGTGGGTATGAGTTCATTTCTGTTGATACCGGTAATCGATGGTATCATATTGAACGAGTAAATCTATGGACAATATTTTCATCGACGTTGTCTTACATTGCATTTTCTATACAATTGGAATATCATAGCAGTCCCATAATTATTGCGTTAGAAAGCTGGACATTCAGCCGTTCCATATTTTCTAAGCACACCTCATAACCATGCACCCGAGGCTAACACAGGGACTGTCTTCAGCAGAATAACTGCTGACTAATGGGAAATCCAGCATTCTTAATTACTCATTTGAATATTCTCTTGACTTTCATTGCCTGTCGCACAAGATATGATCATAGCTACAAATGCAGCTCAAGGGAATATTTAATTGAGTCATTAATAAGACTGGATTAGACAGTAGGTGAAATATAGTAGACAGTAGGTCAAATGCAGAAGGTCATGGTTAAACAAACATAGAGTCATAACCTGGTTATGGAACCAGCAAGGTGACAATAATTGGTAAGGTACCAGCAGTATAACTAAACTATGCATGATCAGAACATGCGTATTTCCAGTGTCACTATACGGTTGTGATGCATGGACATTAAATAAAACAATAGCAAATAGAATCGTTGCTTTCAAAATGAGATGCTACAGAAGAATGTAACGTATGCCACGGACAGCTAAAAAAGATAAATCAATAAGTGTTAAGATCAATAAACTTCGAAGATCTCTGGCTCCTTAACAATATCCTAACATGAAATATGTGTTATTTTGGTCATATAAAGAGACATAACAGCATGGAAAGGTTAACAGCTGAAGGCAGAGTTTACGGCAACAGGGCGCCCAATATGACAATGGCGTAGCGAGCAATCATATTGCTTAAACATCTCTAGCTGCGGCAGGTTAACTCGCCCAGAGTTGCTGAGTGTTCAGAGAATCTATAAGGAAGACAGATTTCAAAATATTATTGGAGAGAATATATCACACGATGGTAAGAATGATATATATTACAAAAATTACTTAATGTATGTATTGTGTGTGTGTATGTATAATGACATGCACGGACATCAAACGCGGTACACGGTTTTGGCATGCGGCTGTGTAGGATGATGGAATATTAAAGTTCCCTATAATTTCACATTTTTCTCTCTATATTTAATATTGATAGTTCCATGTCAACAATATAGACATGGCATTTAGATATTGTACATACTACGTATTAGCCGGGACAAGTCTTTAAACCGGAACTGTGATGGTTAGACTGGGATGTCTGGAACTTGACGTGCCCTAAACTATATGTCCCCAAATATAGTCCTGGGCGCATATTTCATACAGTGTTACTAGTTTTGACTGATTCAACGATTTCCTTGATTTTCATTGGCTGGCGACACTAAGTATAGGAAAATTGACCACTGATAAGTCGCTCCAGCCAATGTAAGTGATATTATTTAGAAACTTCGTGCAGCATAGACTTGTCTCCCCTGTCATGACGTGATACACGGTCATCTAGATATATAAGGTCATGCAACGACTTTACAAAAAAGAATCGTTTGCCAAGAAGTCTTGCCAGAATGTCCCGCCCTTGAACAATTATTTAGAAATATAACAGGAAAATGTATGAGCTTGGTGTTTATTCAGATTTATTTAGGGAACAAATGTGAAATGTTAGAGATCATTAACTTTTCATTGTCCTGAAAAGCAGCATGCCAAAATCGTGTACCGCTTTTGCTATCCGTGTTTGTCATTACGCAGACACACACACAATGCATACATGATGTTCGTCCGTCGAGATCGACGATGACCAAAAACTCAACCATAATAATAATAACAATAAATAATAAAATAATAAAGTTAATAGTGCGTTTTTAAATGACTAGCAAGCTCAATACGCGCACATAATGTTCTTTTACAGAATTGACAACAATAGAAGGTATCTGTGTGAGGTTGAGATGTTCTTTCTTTTCTACGTGTCCGCTTCTGTCTTGCAATTTCTTGTCTGAATTCTTCCGCCGCTAGTGCTCCCGTTCTAATGCTGTAACGCCATGCTGTTCTATCCTGAGCGAGGCTCTCCCATGCCCCTACGTCAATGTTAAGATGTTTCAAGGATGACTTGAGCGTGTCTTTGAAACGCTTTTTCTGTCCACCAGCTTTTCGAAATCCTGCCTTGAGTTCTCCATAATATATTTGTTTAGGCAAACGCGAGTTCTCTATACGCACAAGATGGCCAGCCCAGCGTGCCTGCAAATACATACATAAACAAATACACAAGACATACATAAGCATTTATACAATACATACATAAACACATACACAATACATACATAAACACATACACAATACATACATAAACAAATACACAAGACATACATAAACACATACACAATACATACATAAACACATACACAATACATACATAAACACATACACAATACATACATAAACACATACACAATACATACATAAACACATACACAATACATACATAAACACATACACAATACATACATAAACACATACACAATACATACATAAACAAGTCATTCTTATAATATGTATAATTATAGTGTCCCATAACGAGGTTATGACTCTATGTTTGTTTGATAATGACATTCAACGATATAAGACATACCGTCTAATTGGAAATCCAGCCTTATTTATGATTTATTTAATCATTATTTTTATTTTTATTTGTCACTATGATTATACTTCGTGTGAAAGCCGCCAATGAATGTTAAGAGAATAGACAAATGAGTAATTAAGAAGGCTGAATTTTCACATAGTAGTTCCTCTACTGAAGGCGGTCCTGGTTTTAGCCTCGGGTGTATGGCAATGAGGTATGATTAGAAAATATGAAATGATTGAGTGTTCTGATTTCTAATGTAACAATTATGGGACTGCTGTGATATTTCAAAAATTCGACACAAACAATGTAAAACGACGTCAATGAAAATATGGATCATAGATTTACTCCTTCATATTTAATCGCTCAATATGTTGTAATTAATTACCGCTAACAACATAAATGAACTCAACAATAAGCATTGACAAAGAACAACTAGAAAATGTCAGCAACTTTTAATATCTCGGATCAACCATTAATACCACAGAAGATTTATCCGCAGAGATTAGAAAGAGATTAGCTGTGGCTCAGCAAATGTCATCCAACATGAAAAATTTATGGCAATGTGCAAAGAGAAAAAAAATTAAAATATTAAGAAACTATTTTATTTTCGATGACAAAATTGGTTGTGAGAATTAGGTAATGCCACGTGTAACGGAAAAGAAAATATCGGCGTTGGAAATGAAATATAGAAAGATCCTAAGAACATCACGTACGGAAAGACGAACCAACGAAAATACGTAAAGAAATATGAAGACTGAATCTCAAAACTATGAAACAAACTCAAGTTAACATATTTTGGACATATTAAACAAAGCTACAATGGTTTAAAAAGATTAATCATGGAGGGCAAAGTTCCAGGAAAGAAAGCACGAGTCAGACCAATACTAAGATGTACACATGACATCAAAGATATTCTGAACATGACACTGGAAGAGGCTGAGTAGCTTGTACAG
The DNA here is from genome assembly GCA_034231615.1 of Meghimatium bilineatum. Taxonomy (NCBI): domain Eukaryota; kingdom Metazoa; phylum Mollusca; class Gastropoda; order Stylommatophora; family Philomycidae; genus Meghimatium; species Meghimatium bilineatum. The sequence goes on along the minus strand of CM067298.1, from coordinate 11,471,171 downwards.
AACCGAGAGGCTTACATAGTGGCAGTGAAGATAATGTTCTGTAAAGGACATGTCACATGGATAGATAGATGACCGTATTTCAAACTGTCCTGTTTTGTGGAGGTTCAGAGCGACATTCGAACGAAGGTACGAAATTCAATTTTCACCGCAAGCAGTTGTGCTTCCGGAATCACTGAGCAATGTCAACACTGTAGGTAAATATTTAATAGTAACATCACTTCTGCCAAATCATGCTGGGTTGATCGTTACTTTCTGAAAAGGATATGCTACCAACATATTTTCAACTGATCTGTCATATAAATTTAACGAGGTCAGCATGTCGGAAACAGGTGTCGGACTGAACCATCCCATCACGGCTGTTGTATGATTATTAATGTGGTCAGTTGTCATGGTGATTAATGGTAGACCCTGATGCAAGTTGTGTCCTGAAAACGAATAATGTTTCTATATGCGTTAAAAATTAACGTATAAACTGTAACAATAAGCACCAGTGTTATACCTCTTGTCGGTTGCCTGTTATTACTTTGGTCGAAACGTTTTGACCAAGATGGTGGCTTATTTTCCTGGATACTTGATTAGGACAAGCACCACTGCATAAGGGACATTCTATACATACTCTGATTGCCATTCCGTAAATCATTTAAATGCTTATAAACTCAGTGTCCAAGTCGTCTTTTTTTTGTTGCGCGTTCTTCTTGCATCGCCGTGTGGTTAGAACGCAGTTCTCGGACCCTTGATGTCCCGGGTTAAATCCATGGTTAGGACATGATTTTTTTATATTTCGGAGGTATAATCAAAATCCTTCCTGTACATTTCGCGGCGTCTGCTATGGCACAGGGACCTTTATTTCCACAGCCAATGGAAAACTTCACTGAACTCCTTGACAGGAAAAAACATTCAGTGACGAAAGTTATTCTGGTCCCCCCCCCCCGTCACTTGGTCACTCGTATTTCTATCTGAATATATGCTTTGCATCCAACATCATCCTCTTCAAGCCATTCGCTTCTCCTCACTTTATCACCCACGAAAGCTTTACTCGCCAGTACATCATCTCTTTCGCGTCTCTGACTCCCGAATGACACGGGCCGTATGTTCCCGCATTGATGCATTAGACGTTGTATAGACGAGCTGCAGACATTGTATTATCATGCATTTGCCTACATTATTATTGTAGAGAATAATTCAATATATTTACAAATATCTACAACAACTAATATGTTCTATACAAATATCTACAACTACTAATATGCTCTACACAAATATCTACCACTAATAATATGTTCTATACAAATATATATCACTACTAATATGTTCTATACAAATATCTATCACTACTAATACGTTCTATACAAATATATATCACTACTAATACGTTCTATACAAATATCTATCACTACTAATATGTTCTATACAAATATCTATCACTACTAATATGTTCTATACAAATATCTATCACTACTAATATGTTCTATACAAATATCTATCACTACTAATATGTTCTATACAAATATCTATCACTACTAATATGTTCTATACAAATATCTATCACTACTAATATGTTCTATACAAATATCTATCACTACTAGTATGTTCTAAACAAATATCTATCACTACTAATATGTTCTATACAAATATCTATCACTACTAGTATGTTCTATACAAATATCTATCACTACTAATATGTTCTATATAAATATCTATCACTACTAATATGTTCTACACAAATATCATCACAAATCTCTGCAAGTTAACAGTGTATTGTTGCACAAGAGTTCACATCATGCAATGTATCACGAATCTCTGCAAGTTAACAGTGATTTTATAAATCGGTCCTCCTTGTTTAGATTTGTAGATTAGTAATGCACTTGTAAGCTTTACCTCTCCTAATGTAGCATCCGCCGAGGTATTGCTCTCAGGAAAGTTTTCAAAAATGTTCAGCTGTCGAGCTATTGGTGAGTACAGAACTTGTCAATATACTGGTTTAATTAATTATGAATTATATTATTGTTCTTATATTCACTTTTATATTATATGCAATGTCTTCCTGTAGTTCTTGTTATTGTATTGCTTTTTTCATATTGACCATACTCGTATTTCCATTTGTGTTAGGTTAAAAGAGACCACGTAGTCACATTTATTGGTAAAGATCTTTTGATTGAAACGTCGATTTGTTCTGTTGTTGTCTGCAAAACATATTTAACATATTTGAAATTTGTCAGAAAATACTTATCTAACCGTTATTACAAACCAAATAAAACTATACTCATTACATAGAAGTATAACTATTCATTCACATTAAAGCCACGTTCTAACCTCGCGCCTACTCTAAAGCGATCATCATGCAACCGCTTCCTATTTACCAATTTGCCATGTTGTTTGTTTGTTTGAGAAGCACATGACTTGCAAGTGATTATCTCTTACTTTCTATGTGCAATGGGGGTGGTTTTTCTGAGCTTTCATACTCAGTAGAGTTCAGCTTTCGACAGTGCAGTGCCTATTGAAGAAGTCCAACTCAGAAGAGGTCTATAGTTGTATAGATGACATGCCACAAAGCTTCCATAAGAGAGCATCAATATAACGGCATGTCATCTACTAAGGTTTTCTATTGCGTGGGTGGTTTGTGTAGGGGGCCATTGGTAAAAGAGCCACATACGCAACCGCATTCGTGCCACCAATTTGCCATGCTGAGACTGACCTTTGTTGTCCTCATCATAGTTTATAATTCCTTGCAAATTTTATCGCCCTGTTGTTATATATTATTTCCTCCCGGAATTCTATATCATAATTACTGCTATATAGGATCGGTGGTTAGATTAACGCCCATATCTCCAGCCGCGTACATCATACTTAGTAGCGCCCAAGGATTCTCAAAATATTTTCCAAGTTAAATTTCAGATACTCTTGTGTTGTTAACAAATTATTTGTTTGTACATGAACGCAGTTACTCCGCTTTAATCACCTTCTTGCCCTGGCCGTGCGTTACCGCGGGGAACAACAGGGGAACTAAAATTATCAACACTGTTTACATTCCACGCGTGTCGTAAGAGACACTTAAGGAGGTTTTAGGGTGGAGTATGCTGTCCCATCCCGTAAGGGTCACAGTGGCACAGAAGCCATGTTGATGTCAGATGTGTCAAACAGAAAAGGGCAAAAATCGCTGCTACACTGTCAACCGTGAAAGAATGCATTTCGCACTCCAGACTACATCCTGTAAATCTGCAGGAGTTTGTGAATGGAGGCAGAAGGAGAAAAAGTCTCCCGTCTACAAGAATTGTCAAACGTTTATACACGGGATGTCCTACCGTGTCCCAAACTGTCCATACGTTTATACACGGGATGTCCTACCGTCTCTCAAACTGTTCAGACGTTTATACACCTTATGTCCTACCGTATCCCAAACTGTTCATACGTTTATACACGGGATGTCCTACCGTCTCCCAAACTGTTCATACGTTTATACACAGGATGTCCTACCGTCTCCCAAACTGTTCATACGTTTATACACAGGATGTCCTACCGTCTCCCAAACTGTTAATACGTTTATACACGGGATGTCCTACCATCTCCCAAACTGTTCAGACGTTTATACACGGGATGTTCTAACGTCTCCCAAACTGTTCAGACGTTTATGCACGGGATGTTCTAACGTCTCCCAAACTGTTCAGACGTTTATACACGGGATGTTTTAAGAATTACTTCATAACTTTAACGTGTTGTATGACTTCTTTATCCTCTATCTTCCATTGTCTGATTGACAAGTAATACTTTACATGTGTTCAATCCTTGTGGATTTTAGTTCCCTTGTCCCCATCGCTGCCAACTCTTTGAAGTACAGATGGGTTTTTTTTACAGCCAACATAGTTTGGAAACAAAGGTTAGTTGGGCCAGCTCTGACATCAAGCAGAGCCACATCCCTCTCTAAGCAAGCATTTGTGCTAGGTCAATGTTACCAGGTCAAGAGGCCCACCAGCTACCATGTTATCACACAACACGATTAGATAACATGTCTTCACAACATGACTAGATAACATGTCTTCACAACACGACTAGACAACATGTCTTCACAACACGACTAGACAGCATGTCTTCACAACACGACTAGACAACATGTCTTCACAACACGACTAGACAACATGTCTTCACAGCACGACTAGATAGCATGTCTTCACAACACGACTAGATAGCATGTCTTCACAGCACGACTAGACAACATGTCTTCACAACACGACTAGACAGCATGTCTTCACAACACGACTAGATAGCATGTCTTCACAACACGACTAGATAACATGTCTTCACAACACTTGCTGTGCAAACATGTTAAACAGCAAACGAGAAGAAGGTGAAGTGCACTTGTTATGATGCGAGCTGACTACTTGTGGAGCTGCTTATCTTGTTATGATGCGAGCTGACTACTTGTGGAGTTGCTTATCTTGTTATGATGCGAGCTGACTACTTGTGGAGTTGCTTATCTTGTTATGATGCGAGCTGACTACTTGTGGAGTTGCTTATCTTGTTAATGTTTCTTTTTCTTCTTCTGCGTTCGTTCTCAAACTCCTGCAGATTAGCAGGATGTAGTTCGAAGAACGGAATGCGTTGTGTCATGGTTTACAGTATTGCTGCGATCTCTGCGTCTTTACACATCCGACTTCAGCATGGTTTTGGGTCACTGACCCTTATATGAGATGGGAAAGCCAACTCCATCCCATAACATACTTAGTCGCCTCTTACGACGTGCATGGAAGGTAAACAATGTTGCTATTCTTTGCTCCCCTTTCGTGCCCCGGCAACACACGGGTGTGGTAATGTTTGATTTAACTGTTGCACACCAAGCTATTATGCGTTATTCTAAGACATATATTCCCTCCTATCTCAACTCTCCACAGGGGACCATGTGATTAGACTAGACTGTCATGTCATATTCTAAGACATATATTGTCTACTGTTACAGCTCTCCAGAGGGACGAGGTGATTATATTCAGACATAACAGTACATAACAGATCGCGCCACCTTCTATAACACAAGTTCAAGATAGAAACAACGGATGTATCAACCCGTGGCAGTGCAACTCTATATAAGCGAATATGTTGTTCGTCCATCACATGATGATGATGAACATTTGTTACATCCACTTTTGAAAATTCAATTTGATTTATGTCCTTGATTATGAGTTCGTAGATGGCTAATGAGCCCTATTCGAGCTGTAAATGTCCTTGCACAGTTCGGACATGGAATGACGACTGTAGACGGATCTTGGTCTATCCGTTACTTTCTAGCTGCTTTCCGCTGTTGAGCTGCTGCATTTCTCTTCTTTTCAGAAGATGATGCGCTCTTTTTTTATTTTAGAACGCCATGTAGATCTATTTTGTGCAAGTTCTTCCCATGTATCATGGTCTATTTCAAAGGATTTCAGTGAGTTCTTTAACGAGTCATTGTAGCGCTTCTTTTGGCCACCTTGAGATCTCACCATAGAGAAGTATCTTTGGCAGACGATGGTCTGACATACGCACCAAATGACCTGCCCAACGAATCTGTGTCTGCATCAGGATCGTGTCAATGCTGGGGATACCAGCTCTATCAAGGACAGTGGTATCTGGAATCTTGTCTTGCCATCTGATGTTCATAACTTTTCTGAGACAATTTGTGTGAAAATGATTGAGTTTTTTCAAGCGAGTACTTATTGCAGGTCAGCTCAACGTACAATGAAATACGAATTACTTGGCCTTTTCCCCTCAGTCATTTTATGAGAAACTCTACAACTCTGCTCTACAGCCTTGGATCGACTGGAACCGTTGTCAGAGTCATCATTGTGAAATTCTGAAATGAACATAGACTAAGATGATACTCTTGTAAGATTAAATAACCAGTGGTAGTACCCGTTTTGGGACCAATTCTGAGAACCTTTGAAAGCTTACTTCTATACCCTAAGAACACATTATCACAGCAGGGATACCGCAGTGCTCAACTAATCGAGAACAGCTTAGTATGAATCTGTGCTAATTTTTACGCATTCTTCTAAATTAACTCTTTGTTATTTGTTTATTTCTGTTGTTTGCCTCTGCCGTCTTTTGGCTTTAGTGGACGGCCGAGAGTGTCCTCCGGCAGCTGGTTAAATACATGTTGCGTGCCGCGTGATTCTATGGTTGAGGGTGCGTCTATTCAGAAAGTATCTCCGACTTCAGCACCTGTGCGTGCTTGGTAAGGACTGTAGATCGGCTGGATATAGGGGATGGCTCGATATAGGGGATGGCTCGACCAATCTTATTTCCAGCCTCTATTGGCTGAAATAAGCCCCCATCTCCACTTTAAGGAGTTGGTCTCGATGGAAGACTTGTATTTATTTTTGCAGAGCTTAATGCTGCACCTGTTCTCCATCGTTTTCACTACAACGCTGTGTTGTTAACTCTGCATGTGTAATTTCCTTAATTCAAAACACATCTATCTCTCCTCATCACATATTCTTGAACGACAATAATAATAAGACCAATATCTCGTTAGGGTCATAGGGGCAACACACTGGACACACATCACAAATAGCCACCCAAACACCTCTGTCTTCAGTCATTCGAAGGTGTAGAAATATAATGCCCAGATCATTAATTAACTGGCCGAACAATTTCCAGTATTTTCTTTGACCACATTTTCTTCTTCTACCCCGACCATTACTTGCACAACAGTTTTAAAAAGTTATGCCTGTCTCGCTACATGTCCAAACCAAATAAGTTGCAACATTTCACCACCGCCAAAAGTGGTTTTTGATAACCTGCAAGTTTGTTTAATTATTGCAGAACATATGCATTTCTTATCTGTTCTATATAACTAATATTTAACTAAGATCTGCAGCACTTATATTCCAAAGTATGAATCCTTCTTTCCATGTCTGTATTAATGTCTAGCTTTCATATCCGTACAAAGTATACTTAACACTTGCAGGGGGTCAGTATAGATTGATCTTTATTGTAATACTAATATTTACTGATATTTGTATATCTATGCCTCCAGACAGAATTGGAGAGATCTGACCTCTGCCCTCTGCGCTAACTTCAGCGCTAAAGGAAAATGAATGAATGAATGATATTTACTACAATATTGATATGTACTGTAATACTGATCTTTACTGTAATATTGATTTTTACTGTAATACTGAATTTGATTGTACTAATGATTTTTACTCTAATATTGATATGTACTGTAATACTGATATTTTCCGTAAAACTCTTATATGTACTGTAAAACTGATATTTACTGTAATACTAATCTTTACTGTAATATTGATCTTTACTGTAATATTGATCTTTACTGTAATATTGATCTTTACTGTAATATTGATCTTTACTGTAATATTGATCTTTACTGTAATACAGAGAATGCGTATTCTTTATAGGACCGTCGATTCAATTTTGATGAAACGAAGGACAGGCGGGGGTTCTAAAAATTGAACGAAAAAGCCTCTCACTTCATTGTTTAGCGGGTTTTAATACTTATTTTATAGGCAACAAGCAGGCGTAGGCAAGTGGTTAGTGCATTGTCTACTTGATATAGTGATCTAGGGTTCAATTTCCAGTGTAGCTGGAGATATTTTTAAATTACCAATTACTGATAGGTCATCACATCCTAAGGATATGGGTACTAGATCTTCTTGGAAAGTAAAGGCAAAAGGCGTGATGATTACCACGTCATCCCTAGATATACAGTTGGTTAAGGAAGAACACCTGCATAAACTCAATGAAAAATAAATGCCTAAACGCAATTAAAAAACACATGTCTAAACGCAATGAAAAATAAGTGCCTAAACACAATGAAAAAAACACTTGCCTAAACACAATGGAAAATACCTGCCTAAACGGAATGAAAAAACACCTGCCTAAACGGAATGAAAAAACACCTGCCTAAACGCAATGAAAAATAAATTCCTAAACGCATTGAAAAAATACCTGCCTAAACGCAGTTAAAAACACCTGTCTAAACGCAATGAAAAACACCTGCCTAAACGCAATGAAAAACACCTGCCTAAACGCAATGAAAAACACCTGACTAAACGCAATGAAAAACACCTGCCTAAACGCAATGAAAAACACCTGCCTAAACGCAATGAAAAACACCTGCCTAAACGCAATGAAAAACACCTGCCTAAACGCAATGAAAAACGCCTGCCTAAACGCAATGAAAAACACCTGTCTAAAAGCAATGAAAAACACCTGCCAAAACACAATGGAAAATAAATGACTAAACGCAATGAAAAATGCTTGCATAGGCGCGGATTTTCAAATACTCCTCAACGGCGGGAAACACACACACACACACACACTCTCTCTCTCTCACACACACACTCTCTCTCTCTCTCACACACACTCTCTCTCTCACACACGCACAAACGCACACAAAAGAATTTTACTTTTAATTTTTAATACTAGATACATTCTATTTCCTTACAGTGTCTACGTTCTTGTTTATGTGTTTATTTTCTAATGTTCTTTTCTCTGATGGGTTTGAGTCAAGTGTATATCTCATCGTATTTAAGTATCTAATGCTGTATTTAGTACATCGACATTTGTTTGTTCATATCGTCAATTACATCTGTTTCACATGTATACTCTTTGTTAGTTTCAATGGTCTGTAGCAGAGTACAGCACCCAGTCTTAAAATCTTCTTAGTCGCAGCATAAGACATCCAAGACTGGTCAATGAATGGACATCTAGATATACAAAAGGACATAACAAAGCATTGTAGATAGTCACAGAAAGAGTCTGTTGTTACCAAAAATAGCTGGGAACTTCACGTACAATATTTACCAAGTCCTGCTCAAAAATAGTTCTAGGTGGTGATCTCACGCAGCCTCACTCATTTTGGCTTATGCGACTGATTATTAGTCGCATTTCGTGTACATTTTATCACTAGCCAATTAAAAGCATTGAAAAAGTCCGAGAAGAAAAGGTAAATGACGCTGTGTGAGATCAGCACGCAGGTTTATTCTGGAGACGGGCTTATACACAACGCTCATATATTTCCCAGCTATAGTCATGTAAAATGGTTCTAGGACTGCACATTTTGACAACGCTTCTTAACAACCGACTCTTTTTGTAAAGTCGTAGCATGACTCTTTCTATATCTAGATGACTATGGTCAAGCTTTCACTATATTGTGCTCCACGTTTGAGCCATAAAACGTGATATTCGACAATATTTAGGTATGTGAGCTAAATTGTAAATAATCCTTCCAACGTGGCAAATTTGACTGTTCGCATGATGTTAGTTCACCATCGATACGCAACACAGTCAAGTTGGTCAATACAAATCGCGTGAAAAGTCAAACGTACCAACTTGGAAGGTGAATAATTTTCGATGAGCCATCAGTACTGTACAATTGACAAAAGGCCGGCACATTACTATGACCGAACGTCTAATATGTAACCTACTGGTTAATGAGAAACCAAGCTTTCCTAATTACTCGTTTAATTATTCCTGTGATTTCATTGGTCACTATTATTATACTTTGTGTGACAGCCAATGAAAATCAAGGGGTAGCCAAATGAGTTATTTTATAAATCTGGATTTCCCATTAGCCAATAGAGCTTATTTTGTAGTCGGTCATGCATTAGCATATGATCAATGGCTCTCTAAATATAGACTAATATAATATGTCAACGAGAGAAAAAGGGCACAAAACATGACAGGAAGGCAATCCTTTTAAGGAACAAAATTCTACCAATTTATGATTTAGTTTACGCTCAATTTAAAAAAAAAACATTTCCGGAAAACGCACCTGATAAACGATCCCAGAATGAAATAGTCTTTTATGTGTCCTGAAAAAACAGTTCTGAAGTATTTTGTTGTCTTCTACAGACCCAGAAAGAGCTATTTCCTAGTGTCGCACAACACCCACTGGCCTTGGAATAAATTATTGTACTGGCTTAAATCTTCTAATCTCGCGCGTAGCTACATTTTATTTCCTTGTTTTGAATCTAAATAATAATTCGGTTGTCCGTATTCACCTCAGGTTTATTTTACGCTTTGTTATAGATATATTTGGGAATACCATAGTTGGAACAATGCTAATTTTTATTACGCAAGATGCCAGTGCAACCGATCTCAACTCTGAAAAGTGGGCTCTTCTATTTTCCTCAGTGACTGTGGTCCCATGCTCAATGTTTGTCAACGTGTGACTGTGCAACTAAGTGGGCATTTTTAATTTTTTTGTATTTGGTGATGGATAAGTAATGGGATTAAATGTTTGAATAAGTTCCAAGTTCTAGTACGCACTTCTTACAATTTGACGGTATCCATTCTGAGAATAGGGAGAACATCATGGAAAGAGAAGAAAACAAAGCGGTTCTAACAACGTTTAATATAAAGAAAGAATTATTAAAGGAAATAGAGATCAAGATAATAAAATATTTTGGAAACATTAAAAGACATGGCACCTTGCTGAAGATCTTACTTGAGGATAAAGTCGAAGGGAAGCGAGCAAGAGGTAGGCAGAGATACACGTGGGAGAGTAACATTACACGATGGACAGGTTACAGTATAGCAGAGTGCACCATTAAAACAAGAGACAGGTATGTTGTAGGTCTGTTGCAGCTAACCTTCGTTACGCAGACGATACTTGATGATAATGGTTCTGAGAAGGGGACTAATTCTTAAAGCAATGCACACACCACTGAGAGTTGGGACCACTGAGAGTTGGGACCACTGAATTGGGACCACTGAAAGTTGGGACCACTGAGAGTTGGGACCACTGAGAGTTGGGACCACTGAATTGGGACCACTGAGAGTTGGGACCACTGAGAGTTGGGACCACTGAAAGTTGGGACCACTGAAAGTTGGGACCACTGAAAGTTGGGACCACTGAAAGTTGGGACCACTGAGAGTTGGGACCACTGAATTGTGACCACTGAGAGTTGGGACCACTGAATTGGGACCACTGAGAGTTGGGACCACTGAAAGTTGGGACCACTGAAAGTTGGGACCACTGAAAGTTGGGACCACTGAGAGTTGGGACCACTGAAATTTGGGACCACTGAAAGTTGGGACCACTGAAAGTTGGGACCACTGAGAGTTGGACCCTATATATATGAGATAGCGCTCTCAATAAACCAGCCTATTGTACATTGCAAGTAAGAGCTAATGGCTTATAATTTATGGGGATCGGAAAAATACCAACACAACTTGATTTAATATTATGCTGAGGCAGCACTAGCAGTTTTGAAGCATTGAGCGAAACCATCAGCGATAAAAGCCTCTGTTCAGAAAGTAAATAAGACTTAATTCCTGAAATTTTTCATTATTATCATGATTTTATTGTTGGTCACTATTTATATGCTTGTAGACAGACTGGCAAAGGATGGAGCAACACAGGAACAAAAAGACCAAGAAATCACCTACCAAGAAAAGAAGACCTTCATCAAAGCCATCAGGAAAGTCGACCACCCAAAAGACAATTACCACTATCTCAACCGAGCAGAGCAGGTTATTATCTTCCGCCTCAGAACAGGACGCAACAGATTAAACAGCCACTTAAATAGACAAAAATTGATACCATCGCCACTGTGCCTTTGTGGGCAGGCAGAACAGACAGCTGAACATATTCTGCAAGACTGCAATACACTAAACCAGTTAAGGGAAGAACACTGGCCTACAGAGATGGATATTCACAGAAAGATGTATGGGAGCACCGAGGAGCTTTCAAATACAGCAGCATTTATTAAGAAAACAGGACTTGCTGTGTAGACATGTCAAACTCCGAACGAGAAGAAGAAGAAGAAGAAGATATGCTTGTAGTCGAATTTCAAAAATAGCCAATGCCGACCAACAAAAGCACAGAAATAATACAAAATCAGGCTATGTTTACTTTCTATACACATGTCTGTACCAGAGCCTGGCCATGGGTTGAGGTAACAGCTGACACCGTTTGGGAAGCACTGACATAACCTGAAATATTTACTTCCCCAGAAACGAAACAATGCAGCAGTGAAAGCTATTTAGTGATTCAATGACATGGCTAAGTCTACTTGCAACATGATACTGTAAAAACATCACAGAACCAACGATAACCAGGAGTATCTTCGTTCAGTTTGCTTGATAAACCAACCCAGATATGTGTTATCAAGTCGCTACTGGTGTTGTCTAGGAGCGGGGATTTATCGTCCACAATCAAGCGTAGATTTCTCATATTACCTAATGAAAAATATATTTAGATCTAGGAGTTTCCGTACAAATCCTAATATAAGTCATAGAGTTTCCTCTAAACTCTTTTACATCCATTTGAGTTTAATACTTCCTTTTAATACTTTATTTACAGAATATCTAATTACCAGTAGCTAATCCTTGTTATTTATAGAGCATCTAATTCTTGATTTGAAACTAGATACACAGCACGTAGAGCACTCCCTTAAGTGCTCCGCCCTACGTTCCAGCAGCCATCCCAGTGTATGTAGACTCAGAGTCGGCCAGGTGCTGATTGCGTGATCGTCGGGGCTTTCCAAAAGATTTACTTTTTCTTCCCTCACCTCTAAATACTCCCATTTCTAACTTTCTCTGTATGTGTACGGTCTCAGCCTTATTGACACCATCTTCATCTTGAAATGAATTTATTACTGCCTTGATCACGTCTTCTTGATCTCTTCTCAACATTGTGCCTCTATCACCGCATTGCCTGCAAATAATTCGGCACTCTAGTTTCCTTGGATCCCCGGACGATCAGGCAGGAAACCGATTAAAGGAGAGGAAGTCAAGACTAGCTTTCAAGGGTGTGTCTGTCATTTGGAGTATTCTTTCCAAAACGTAGTCTTCCTTATGAATCTCTTTAAATCATCTCGGGTTCTGGTAAGTTGTCCCGCTTCCTCTAGCGACATGTGCATGTATCCCAGCATATCTCTTGTCCAACGACGTTTTGGCCGACCTCTGCCTCTAGTTTATTCTATAGCCCTCTCCAACAACACTCTTTCCATGCCATCGTATCTCTTCACATGGCAGAAACAACGTAACATCCTTATTAATCTGTTATTTAAAAGTCAGCATTCTAGCACAGCAGAGGAAGTTACTAAACGTGTGTGCACATTAGGGGACATAGAACCGGGAGAAGAGGGAAAAGTATGTCTGTTTAGTTTATAACGTCCTTGCATTGACAATTATATTTTCCTGTAGTATATACACCAATATTCCAGCGGATATAAATTTTTCATCTACACTTTGAAAAATACCTTAGAAAATACATGAGAAAATACCTTAGAAAATACCTTAGAAAAGGAACAACCTTAGTCCAATCTCCAAGCTTAAAATATGTATGTCTAAAGACATCACTTTATTTTCTAATAATTGTATTTGTGCAGTCGTGTTGATCTGTAATTCGATTGCATTTTCTCTGTTTTTTCGGTAGTTTCAGGATTTAATGGCTGTAGGTTTTCTGGCTGTTGTACGTTTAGTTGCTTGATGTGCAGTAATATTGTAACGTCTCAGAAAGTTGGTAACGCCTTTAATACATCTTCATCTTGGTTGTCCTCTGTATCTTCATGATGTATGTTCTTGCCGCTGGCCAATCAGGGTTCATTCTCATTAAGTGGCTTAACCATTTTAGTCTCTACTGTCAATATATATATATATATATATATATATATATATATATATATATATATATATATATATATATATATATATATATATATATATATATATATATATATATGTGTATACGATGGTGTTGATACGGGTTGTTGAAACATGTTTGACCGTTGTTGGTTTGTAAGTTAGTTGGTTGGTTAGTTGGTTGGTTAGTTGGTTAGTTAGTTGTTGGATCATCATCACTTCAAACTGGGAACGTCCATAGTTGCTCCGATCTCTCCCTGCGTGTATCCGCCATTACACTTCTGCTGATAGTGCCGGTCCTCTGCTGGTTGACCATCATTCTTCCGTCCCCTCCAAAAAGCTCACTTCTAGCAACATCGCATTTCAAACCCTGATCTTTAATCCTAGCCATCGAAAAGGAATCATCATCCACACTAGTCTCACTCTAGCGTGCTATATATCTTATGGAATTCAAAACATCAGCTCTATCCATTGCCTCATGGTCGTTTACCATAATCGCGCATGATGCCAGTTGATCTGCTCTTTCATTACCTGGGACACCCTCATGTCCCGGCACGAAAATAAACGTAACCACTTTCAACCTCGCCTTTCTCAAGGCCTCAATCCACTGTTCGCGAACGAGACCCACTTGTACCTTCCTAGTCATACTCATAGAGTCACTCAAAATGCAGCCTTGCGTTACTTTCTGTGTGCCTACCCACTAAAACGTCGTGGTCACCTCCATAATATCAATTGTCATGGTACTCGTACTCACAGCAAATACTCACTCTTCTCCGTGATTATTTTACCTGCGCACTGACCGTTGTTCGCAAGAAGAGTGGGTCACAAAGTAACACAACAAATTATTATAATTTATGGACGACTCCTTTGGATTGCATTCCTGACAAGGAAGAAGAATCACAAACGCATTTAATGTTTAATTTATTCCGCTTACTACGTTAGATCTACACCCTACTCCATATACGATAGCTACACCAAGATATTTGATACTAGATGGGTTTGAAGAATGTTATTGTAAAATTTGTCCTATCGAGGTGATCAGAGCTATTGTTATCTACTTTCGGTTTATGTATGCCGATGGCCGTCTTTGTACCTCGGACATGTCATAGGTGCTCAGATCTTCGTATCAGTAAATCCCAAGGTGTAGCTGCTGATGGTTCCGGTTCTCTGTTAGTTAAGTTCTCTTTTTGACATTTCTTCAGCTGTTTTCTTCGTTCTACCTATATTCTTGATTTCAGCTTGCTAATGTGACATACTATATCATTCTTTTGACCTCAAAAACCTTAGATCGTGGAAACTCTCGTACATCATTGCTGTGTTATCCGCACATAGGCTGACCTATTATAATAGTACTTTCTATTTTCATTCATTCTGCCAAACAAGCCTGTTACTATGATATCCCTACTTTTTTGTCAAAGATATCCCTTCTTTTTGTCAAAGTACGTTGACTAGAATGTTATCTGATCTAGACGTAGACATTATTATCTGTCACTGCAGCCACCCATCCGCTCCTTCTACTAAACCCAAACCGAACATGTTAAGGACACCTGGGCTAGTTCTATCGCTTTGTATTAAACTAACACTGTTTTTGTTGTGACTATTTTTGGTATTGCTTTTGGCTCTGCCGCTCTTGGCAGTGTTGTATCTACTTACCAACATATTTACCTACCTACATAATACATATATTCCCACCCACACACCTATCTACCTGCATTATCTATCTAGCTACTGTACATGCATATCTACTTGAAACATTCACCCAATTCATTTTTTATTTCCTACATATTTACCTATCTACTCAAATGCCTACTTAACTAACCGTATACCTTCATAACTACTCACATACCTACTTAACTAACCGTATACCTACCTATGTACTCACATACCTACCTAACTACTCACATACCTACCTAACTACTCACATACCTACTTAACTACTCACATACCTACTTAACTACTCACATACCTACCTACCTACCCACATAACTACCTAACTACCTAACTACCCACATACCTACCTAACTACCCACATAACTACCTAACTACCCACATACCCACCTAACTACCCACATACCTACTTAACTATTCGCATACCTACCTAACTACCCACATACCTACCTAGCTACCCACATAACTACCTACATGTTTATCGTTTATTTATCAAATTCTATACTAATTTATCTGTTTAACCGTCCATCTTTCAATCCGTCCGTCTGACTGTCAACCAGCTTACCTAGCTGCATGAACCAGCTTCATATTCTTATCTATAAAAAAATTATTAAAAAACCCAATATTTTTATGTTTTTACGCCCTGATATGACCAAGATGCACTTGCGTAAGTGGATACAAGAGAGAGCATTAACATAAGGAATGTTTAGTACTAGTAATCCATCAAGTAATTTCGTCCCCAGTTATAGGCCCTGTCTATAAAACTGTCCACTTTAAGAATGAAGTGCGTCAAAACACCCCCCCCCACATTACTCCGCGACAACAGGTGAATTTAAACAGCTATTAACATATATAAAAACAATATTATTTAAAACATTTAAAAGCAATTAAGAACAATATTTAAACATTTAAAAGAATATTTTAAAACAAAATTGAAGAACACTATTATTGGTCACTTTGCTATCGATTAATGCATTCTGCGCCCAACAACCAATCAGAAGCACTGACCCACATCATTCTTAGAGTGAACATTATCATTCATCCTGGCTTGCCACAGGAACAAGCTTAGAAATAGCACACAGGAAGGCCATCTCCAGAGAACTCTTCTACCCCTCCGCAAGGTAAAGAAGGGATACAGCGTATATATATATATATATATATATATATATATATATATATATATATATATATATATATATATATATATAACGATATAAATATATATGTGAAATAACCAATAATAAGTCTCAACAGCCAAGTTAAATGACACTGACATCACCCTGCAGAATTATTGGATGAATAAAGACCTATCTATCTGCTTGTTCTCTTGCTCTGCTAGCTATGAACTGTAAAAAAAAATCCTGCTTAATACTGCATGTTTTCCCGTTATGGAGTTAGAGGGAGGGATTAACTGTTTTCACGTCATGCACAGGGTGAGTTTTTTATTTAAACTTTGCCAGAAAAAATAACCAATTCCATAGCGAGGATCGAACTCTACACCTCACTAGTGTCAGATCAACGCTCTAACCTCTAAGACTTGCGCTACACGCTAGCTAGTCAGCTACGAACATTTAGCGAATATCTATCTTACGTTATATCTTCCTTGCTGTCAATATTTTAATCATTTCATCTTTTCATTCCTCTGTTACAACGTCTATTCCCATATCCCGTTGTTGATACACGAGAAACTAAACATTGTCACCGAACTTACATTTTAACAAGAACATCGCATTTTTCAATCTACAAGGTCACACATATTATAATGAAATGTCCACATATGACTGAAGTTGAATTAGCTTTTTGCGATTGTAGCGCACAGGTAAAATGTACCTGTCTTGTGGTTAGCATTTGAAAATAAAACAGACGCGTGGATATCACCAGGTCAACATAGGTAACCTCAACGTCGTATTTTTGTATCGCTTGAATATCGTTTAGTGAAGGGAGGTGTGTTTGAAATAGTATGTGGACTATTAAAAAAATCGTACCAGATATCTGCACGACATAGAAACAGCTGTGTTTACACAAGAATTGGCGACTACAAATGGAGAAAATAAGTTGGCGCATTAATCCTCTAACTACATCAGTGTTTCCCAAGACTTCGTTTATCACGCACCCACCTAAGTCTTTCTAAAATTCAGATGGCCCCCTCGTCCCTATTTAACATATACATATTTTTTAATTTACAAAATTATAATTTTTTAAGTTAGGGAATAATTTCCTCCTGAATTTCCCTTCCCCTCTAACAATCAAATTGCCCTTCTGTGGGGGCGTGTGCCCCATGTTGGGAAACACTGGTTTACATAAACAATGAAAGCTGGCTATAATATCTCTTGTTTATGAGTGTTTGTTAGGAATGTCAATCTTAACCTACATACTAATAATGATATCTAAAGTAAACAAGAATTACTGTACAACAATTCCTTGTATTTCTGTCAAATTAAGGTCTTCGCCGAAGTCGAATGTGTCGAGCATTTGCGTAAATAAAAGTGCGATACAACGCATTTCGGTTCTCAGGACTAAATCCTGCAGGAAATCTTGTAGAACCATTGTTCTGATATAAGACAGACCGGTGGGAGTGTGAGAACGAAGGCAAATGAAAGAAATTAAAGGCTCATTACAAAGGTTATGATCATCAGCCCGAGTCTATTTGTTATATCCAAGTGTGGGTGCAAGTTTTGTGGATACAAGTGTGGATGTAAGTTTGTGGATACAAGTGTGGATGTAAGTTTGTGGATACAAGTGTGGATACAAGTTTGTGGATGCAAGTGTGGATACAAGTTTGTGGATACAAGTTTGTGGATACAAGTGTGGATGCAAGTTTTGTGGATACAAGTGTGGATGTAAGTTTGTGGATACAAGTGTGGATACAAGTTTGTGGATGCAAGTTTGTGGATGTAAGTTTGTGGATGCAAGTATGGATGCAAGTTTGTGGATGCAAGTAGGTGGATGTAAGTTTGTGGATGCAAGTATGGATACAAATGTGGATGCAAGTTTGTGCATGCAAATGTGGATGCAAGGTTCATCTCAGCATCATCATGTGACATATTATTTCCAGAACATTGTCTTCCTTATGGATTCTCTGAACACTACACGATTCTAGGCGAGTTGAACTGTCGCAGCAAGAAACATGTTTAAGCAATCTGATATATCACAGCACCATCGTCGTCTTGTGCGACCTCTTACCCTTTTACCTTTAACTCTGCCTTCAGCTATTAATCTTTCGATGAATATACCCTTTCTATACCCAGTGTTTGAAGACTTATTATGTGTATCAAGACTTATTATGTGTATCAAGACTTATTATGTGTATCAAGACTTATTATGTGTATCAAGACTTATTATGTGTATCAAGACTTATTATGTGTATCAAGACTTTTTATACATACTGTTTCAAGATATAACTGGTGTTTCAAGACTTATTATACCTACTGTAGGAAGACTTTTATACCTAGTGTATCAAGACTTTTATACCTACTGTAGGAAGACTTTTTTATACCTAGTGTATCAAGACTTATTATACCTACTGTATGAAGACTTATTATACCTACTGTATGAAGACTTTTTTATACCTAGTGTATCAAGACTTATTATACCTACTGTATGAAGACTTTTATACCTAGTGTATGAAGACTTTTATACCTAGTGTTTCAAGACTTATTATACCTACTGTATGAAGACTTTTATACCTAGTGTTTCAAGACTTATTATACCTACTGTATGAAGACTTTTATACCTAGTGTATGAAGACTTTTATACCTACTGTATGAAGACTTTTATACCTAGTGTATCAAGATTTTTTATACCTAGTGTATCAAGACTTTTTTATACCTAGTGTATCAAGACTTTTTATACACTAGTGTATCAAGACTTTTATACCTAGTGTATCAAGATTTTTTATACCTAGTGTTTCAAGACTTATTATACCTACTGTATGAAGACTTTTATACCTAGTGTATCAAGATTTTTTATACCTAGTGTATCAAGACTTTTTTATACCTAGTGTATCAAGACTTTTTATACACTAGTGTTTCAAGATTTTTTATACCTAGTGTTTCAAGACATAACTAGTATTTTAAGACTTTTCATACCTAGTGTTTCAAGATTTTTTATACCCAGTGTTTTAAGAGTTTTTATACCTAGTGTTTCAAGATTTTTTTATACCAAGTGTTTTAAGACTTTTTATACTTCGTTTTTTAAGACTCTTTATACCAGGTGTTTTTAGGACTGTTTATACTTACTGTTTCAACAATTATTATACCTAGTGTTTGAAGTACCTATTTCTGTTCTATTTCTTTTTCAATATATTCAATATATTCCTAATATATATATATATATAAATAAATTAAAGGCTCAGTTTTTTCTAGCTCATTGCTAATATGACTTGTTTTCTAGCTCATTGCTAATATGGCTTGTTTTCTAGCTCATTGCTAATATGAATTGCATGCACTTTAATGGTTGTTGTGGTAGTCTATTGTTATTACTTGTAAGAACATGTCCAACGTAAATCATCGTTTGCTTTGTATTATTCTAGAAACATATTTTCCTTCTATCCCTATATAAAATAGAACGTAGACATAACTTCTTACTCTATGTGGTATTTTCGTTGTAGAACGTTGTTCTCACTGACACACTGTAAGCCAATGTTAAACCTCTTCCAGATTCAGGTCTTTTATGACATTCGTGGTATTGAATATGTATCACCGCCGAAGACGGATGTGTCGATTCATTGGCGCAAATAAAACGGCGACACAACGCCTTTCAATTTTCTGGACTACATCCTGCTGGAAAGCTGGTTGGACGATTTTCCTGCTACAAGAGAGACCCAGTGGGAGTTTGAGAATGAATGATGAAGAAGTAGAAAAATATGCTACATTAGTTTTCCATTGTTTTCTGAATCATTTCTTGTCGCTTCTCAGCCACCATACTTGACTCTTTTCGTCAGCCCAATAAGGGGGATGCCCATGAACTATGTGAACATGTATTTGTCAATTCAGAGACCATCCCTCAAGCTTAATTTTTGTCAAAAATCCCGCACGTCTAACAATGTTTTGCTAAAAAAAAATGTATGAAGAAACTAAATAATAGTTTAAGAATTTTCAGTAAAAATTATTTTTAATTCAAACTTATTAATTGATGTATAAACAGTATTGTTGACGTCAGCTTTCTCAACCCACTTCCAACCTTGTCAGCAACTGTCAACATGTTTTCAGACCTCTCAAGTCTAATTTATGACGTAATTTATGGATATCCCATAAGTGGCATTTTCATTTCCTGTTTTCACTGTGATTGTCGTTAATATGCGTATTTTAGGTTGTTTTTTTTATTGTATCACTCTCCATTTTGTTGGATATACTCTGACATTGTTTATTTACTCTTGTCGATAAGACGATCTTCCGCCTTCTCTACCAGCAATTGTGATATGATATTGAACATACCGTTCTAAGGAAACAACATGCAGCACATACCACGAGTGTTTACGGGATAAATGAATACTCTATGCTATACGAAACTAGTCCTGGAAATCCAATTTAGGAAACATACAGAACAGACATAGAGATAACGTAGAAAAACACCGGAGATAGTTGTCAGGAATTCCATGGGCTACTAAACAGACGAGTATTGATTTGATGAAAGAAAACAGAAAAATGCGATAGACCGTATATCTACTTGACAAGAACAAATGTAATTATCGGAATTGATAGTACTTGAGGCTAGCGTTTGTGAATATCAATGGTAGGCTGCAGTAACCAGTATGGTACGCGACTGTATATGTTTATAATATATTAATTACCAGACCCCCAAGGATAAGGTACGACGATCAGGTGTGGGTAAGAGTAACGCGTCATTTCGCAGTATCATGATTTGCATGCTTCTTCACAACAACGAATAGTTCCTTTTTCTGTCTATTATTATATCATGCTTGTTCCGACGAAGATCTGAGAGCGAAACGTCAACCGTTTTTGTCGCTGTTATTTTTATTATCATTTCGTTTATTATCTTATCATTATTAGTAGTAGTTTCATATAAATCATATTTGCTTATCTATTTTTTTATGTTTATAATAGTGCAGACACCTTCTGCTGTCAGGTAATGGATCAAACGCATATACTACACGTATTGTGAATCCCTATAATTACTTAGTCGCTTCTCATATACTCCTGTGTCTAGAGCAATGGTTCTCAGCTGGGCTACGTGGACTAATTGAGGGGGGGGGCACGGATACATGAAGGGGAGGGTGGTCAAAGAGAAACATATTGAAATTTAGGAAGGGGTAGGGGCAAAATCCATCCTGGGGGGTCACTGAAAGGTAACTATTTGAACTATAAACAACAAATTACATAGCTCTGAAACTTAACAAGTATTTGAATCATAAACAACACAGTGCATAGCTCTGAAACTTAACAAGTATGTGCAAGAAAAGTCTATTATCTCTTTACGCACGGAGGAGAAGTACACAATGGAAATTTCTCCAAAAGATGCCACATGACAACAAATTCTGAGAACCATTGATGTACAGACTTCATAGGCTTTCTACTTTGATTTATCGTCCTAATTATCATAAAACCTTTAATTTCAAATTTCCTTCTTCAATGTCTGTCGTCAATGCCTGTATTTCGCGTTTAAGAACCAGTCCTACTTTCTCTATTGTATTCTGTATGTGTAAGTGTATACTTGAATTTATGGCAAATGTCTGAATAATAATCTGTCTTTGCATCGAGTTTATCAATGATGGACCTGACTGATGACATGAGAACATGATATTTAAACAATTGGTGGTAATCTTCATTGATTCTTGAGACCCGTTAGCATCAGTGCACTATATTGAAACTAAAAAACCAGTTCATACACCATGTTGTAGAAAAATGTAGTAGTTGTGGTACGGTGTACTATGATTTTTAGCGTGAAATCTTGCAACACATTTTCATATATTTGTGTGATATACAGTGGAGTAGAGTGAATGTTTAGAGTGAGGAGGACGAGAAATTTTTTTAAATTAGGTACGTAGCCCCACCTTTGCTTTCACACCATCAATACCTATTTATTCCCTATATAAAAAATTGAATAGCTTAAAAACACATACCGTACCTAATTTTGTAATGCAGCTCCAGGCGTCTGTTATTTTTCTCTCCGAAAATATGCAGTACCCAGGCCCATGTACAAAAACTGCCCCCCTTCTCCTTTTAGGAAATCTAAAATGACCTTTAGCACTAGGAACTTAATCAATAGGTCGATAAAACCCCCACACTTAGCCATTTTGCACAAAAAGGTCTAGAAAATTGCTGCCAGACAGTGCGGTTTACATACGACAAGGGATGTCAGTTTTTTAGGTAAAACCCTCTCCTTAAGGTAAACATATCTACAGCTCTGTTAGTAACCTCTCAATAAATGTTTGATTCTGATGAAAGGGCACTTAACAAGTTTCTTCTCAATCGCCAAGGAATTTGAATAAAACAGACGATTGTTGTTCGTGAAATTTCGGTTATACGTTTTGATTCTCTTCAATATGCTTATACTTCTTTCACTACTGGCCGTAGTGGTAGCTATAGTCAACACTAAATTGAGTAGTTTTATTGCTTCCTGAAAGATTGAGCCTAGTCTATTTAGAACAAAATATTCCAGGAGTTCTTTAGGAAGTAAATTCGTTGTCTCATCTGCATATACGTTATGAAGTGCATTTCTAGTAGGTTGCTATCAAATTATAATCGGTACAATTTGATTAAACTTTTCAATATATTCTGGATGATTATTTGCTGTAATCTTCAAAAGTACTCTCATATACTAATTCAATAAACTTTAGATGAAGAATGTTTTAAAATCTGTATTTAATTTGTGTAGTTATACACTACACAATTAATCACACAGAAAACTAATAGCTTATGCATATGCACAAATAAGATTTTGTAACAGATAGGGAATTTTCCCCTTTCGCCTCATCGTTATAAATTAGTTCTAATGGTATGATTGGTGTGCAGCCAGCGTTTAGACGCACATTTATATTTCTGAAAGGCAATTAGATAGATATTAAAAGATCAACGGCTTTTCCCAAAATACATCTGGTAGGCATTGAAGTGACGTCATTCTCATATTCTATTTGCACGTCAAAGAACCTTGGCCTCAAACACGATTAAAGACAGTCTCGATTCAAGCAAGGGCGGATAACATTCAAACAAAGAATAAACCAGCTATTTTCTTTTTTTAATGTATTAAATAACTATAAATTTGTGTGCGCTATTTAATCAAAGGAGGGGACGCCGAGTATTTTGGCGTGTATTGACGCTACGCCACTGGTGATATAGCTGAATGCTGGAATAAGTCAACTTAGATGACGAAGTCTGTGCCGAAGAAAATTGCCCTGAGAAAGAGCAGACAGATTTACCACAGTAGTTAAAGTGCACAAGTGGTAGTTTAATGGACCGTACTAACCGGACTGCTAATGCGATCAAAGAATTCTGATAGTTGAAGGATTAATAACAGACTGTAATTACAAGGTTTTTCTAAAATTATTCAGGAGGGAGAGTTTTTTAACTTAAATTCTGGAAAAATCTGTACATGTCCAGTGACTTTATCATAATCGTAAGGGTGGTAGGAGGATGTCCCTTAGTTTTCTAGTGCTATAATTTTTTCTTAAGGGGATAGGGGAAGTAGAATCTCTCGAACTTCCTATACCAGCCCCCTCCCCTCCGTATCTACACCATTTGATATATGTTGTGTATTTAATTCTTTCGTGTTTATATGTTGTTCGTCAGTTGTAATTGACGATGACCAAAAACTCAACCATAATAATAATAACAATAAGTAATAAAGAATAATAAAGTTAATAGTGCGTTTTTAAATGATCAAAAAGTCAAATGCGAGCACAAAAAAGTTACTCTACATATTTGATACCTGTAGAGGGACGTTGAGATGTTTTGTCTTTTCTACTAGCCCTTCTGTCTTGCAGTATCTTGCCTGGTCTCTTCCGTCGCTACTGCTCCAGTTCTGAGACTGTAACGCCGTGTTGTTCTATCCTGAGCGAGGCTCTCCCAAGAGCCTACGTCAATTTTAAGATGTTTCAGTGAGAACTTGGGTGTGTCTTTGAAACGGTTTTCTGTCCACCAGCTTTTCGAATTCCTGTCTTGAATGTTTCATAATATATTTTATTGGCAGACGCTAGTCCTCCAAACGCACAGGATGACCTGCCCAGCGCGCTTGCGCTTTCATAAGTAATGCGTATATGCTTATTGATGTTGATTTTTCCAAGCCCTGGTAGTCTGGTACTTTGTCCCACCAATGGATGTTTAGTAATTTACGTAGGCAGGTAAGATGGAAATGATTTAGTTTTCTTGCATGCCTAGCATACACTGTCCACGTTTCACAAGCGTATAGTAGGGTTGGTATAACAGCAGCATGATATACTTGAAGGTATACGTGTCTATATACATAATATATGGCATATGATTGACGCATGGAGTTGTTAGAAACGAACGACATATAGGAATCTTCTTCTTCAGTGTTCACTCTCAAAATCCCACTGGGTCTCTCTTGTAGCAGGACTAAGCCCTACCAGACTTTCAGTAGGATGTAGTCCAGAGAATGGAAATGAACTGTATCTCCATTATTTACGCCAATGGCCCGACACATCTGTCTTCAGCAGAATATAGGAATCAAAAGTTATCAAGAAAGACAGAACTGAAAGTCAGTTACAACAAGCTGAAGTTACCACAAGCTGAAGTTACCACAAGCTGAAGTTACCACAAGCTCAAGTTAACACAAGCTGAAGTTACCACAAGCTGAAGTTACCACAAGCTGAAGGATATTCTGAATAAGAAGATTGAAGCACATATGAAACTATGCCAGGAGCAGCAATGTTCCCGCTACTCTGCGCTACCGCGCACAAACGCACCATTTTTGATCTCTTCGCGCAGAGTTTAGATCACAAGTCTTACGCTTAGAAATATGTATAAAAGTTTCTACAACAAAATTAACCGGCTTAAATATAACATGCTTTAGAAAATTTACATTTTTTAGATAGAAGGTTTGCCCCGATGAAGTGCTGTTAGAAATGTATCAGGATATGGAGATAAATCTTTGCAGATAAGCACTCTTATCGTAGAGGAAACATTGGTTAGGAGTAACATGGCACTGTTCTAACACAATGTTTCCCAAAGTCTGTTTTTACTATGCCCCACCTGTCTTTCTAAATTTCGGACTCCCCCCACCCCTATATAACATATACATATTTTTATATTAAAATAATGAATTATTTTATAAAATATTTGTTAGAATTGACCCTCCCTCCTTTTGAAATATCAATATCAGGTATGGAAACACTGATCTAGCTAATGTTAGTGGAAAGGCGTGCTATTTGTACACGACAACAATTATTTCAATGATAACATTTTCTTGTGGTTTCAACAACTATAAAAGCACAGTAACGAAAGACGTGATCAAATATTGGAACATTTGGTTATAGAATTAATATAGAATCTGGTGAAGTTTCACATAATTTCAGTCCCATTTTTATATAGAAACTTGACCAGAACAGACAAAATTTGTATATGGTAACAGACACTCGCTATATACAGTATAAACAACAAAGAGTAAATATAATTGGACGTTTTGAAAAGTGTTGTTATATAGGGAATTGCCTTAATAAAAGAATTTGCTATAGAGAGATTCTACTACAGAAGGAAACTGCTGGCAGAGAAAGGCACACGTGCCCAGCTGTTGCTGCAGTAGATTTAGATAAATGCACTAATGTTGGCATATATCTCACAGTAATAACAATTCTGTGTCTACCAGCAGGTTAGGGGATAAGAAACTTCACAGACATCGAAACAATAAAATGTTATCACAGTAAACAAGCATGCAGAATGAGATAGGAAAGGTTGCAGAAATCACCTGGTGCCAATTCTTCTCTAAAAAATAAAAGAATACTAATAAAAAATCACACACTGCATTACAATAAAATAAAGTAAGTTAATTAGTTAGTTCTTGGATCATTGTCACTGCTCTCCGGACAGGTCCATATGTGCACAGATCTCTCCTTGAGTGTATCCAACATTACACGTTGACTGACTGCCCCAGTACACAGTTGATTGATTCATCATTTTTCATCGCCCACGAAACCGCTCGTATGTTTGGAAGAGAAATCAACAGAACCAAGATTTCTAAATGGCAAACTCTCCCATAATATTCCTATATTACATATATGTGGCTCAGTGGTAGAGTGGTTCATTGACCATCTTAACTCGCGAACGTACTCGTGTTTCGAAATACGACTATATATTATACTAGCGTTGCGATTGATTTGATTAGTGGTGCTGACAGTTTGAACGATATCTAAATCCAAGGACTCATACAGGATAAGCTTTAAAAATTATTATATTTTACAGTCAATATCTGTGGAATTCGATTCGAAAAACTGGAATTAGAAAAACTAGATGCTTATAAGATACACATCTGAGGGTTAACTGCAAGACAGTTTCTTATAAAAACATGCAAACTCACTTATCAGATGACATAGACTATGTTAGTAACACACACTTCTTCAGAATATATCATGCATTCTGATCCTTAACAGCGTCACTTATCTTGAGTGAGTTACCGAAAAGTATCCGGAATGACTAACGATCAGTGGGATCAGCCAAGATAATTGTCAATGTTTGGGATCAGGGCACAGGACATATTCTGGAGGTAGACGTGCGTTGTAAGTGCACCGATTGTCGTGGCAAGGTTACCTAGCCAGGAATTTACACTTATGGGTATGTCAAACAGCAAAAAGCAAATTTCAAAGATGTACAAAAAGTTGCACGCTTGCAAAACTGGAGAAAATATACATTTTTATAATGTAATGCCACCCTGCCCTCAGGCAAGGTACAATTTACCTGAACAACACCAAACAGTGCGAAAAAACAATACTTTCTTGTGACGTCAAATGACACTCCCCTTGTTGTGGTTTAAATCAAGTCCACACTACCATAATAGGGCTCGCCCACGCATTGATTTAAAATATATTATGGCCAGCGGACACCACCATGTTTCTTGTCTGACCATGATGTATTCATGCTTTTAAATATCTAGCAACAAGAAGTATACTTAATCTCTATTTATTGTCTTTTCTCTGTTTATGATGTGAAGCGTCGCAGGATTGAATTACGTTCGGTTTTCGGGTTATTTCCCAAGTGGTCGCGTGTTATTTTTCAGTAATACTGTCACGTGTAAGAATTTTGGTAACTCCTTCAATTCACCGTCTTCTTGATCTTCCTCTGTAACTTACTGTTTCTATTTTCATGGTGTATGCTTTTTCCTGCTGGCCAATAAGAGTTAATTTTAATTAGGTTTCCGAACCTCATGTCACTTAATATAACCAATGTAAAGAAATGATAAGTCGCGTCAGCCAAGACGAATGACTTAGTCCTTATGATACAACGCTGTTGCTCACTTTTGTATGTTCATCAGCCCGGCAAGACTATCCATTCATTTGACTTAATATATTATTGCTAACCTAAGAATTCTTGTTGACATTGATATGGTGGTTCTGGGTAGGAGTTATAGCCTCTACATGGACACCATATCAGTCACAGTCACAGCTCTATCCTAGCTCTATAAAACTGTATGATCAGGAATACAAATAAGTGAATTTGAAGTGCCCCGTCCACAAAGCCTCTGAGGATATTGATGGTATCTAACTCCTCCTAAATAGGGGTGGAAGTTACAAGAAAAAAGTGGCATATAGGAATGTAAATAGGATTTATTAACCAACATAGAGAATCAAACAGTCAGTTATCGCAAGCTGAAGGACATACTGAGTATTAGATCGGACACCTATATACCTGTCCGGTGTGCCATGAAGATGACGTGACGACTAATACCAACCAAAATAACACTTTCTGAGGAGAGTCCGGGCCACTTCTCGTGCCAACAGAAAGTCGAAGCTAACAATAAATTCATCTACGTATGAACTTTAATACTTTAGTTACTGCATTTCTACAGGCTGTTGAAAAAATGCCGCGTTGATTTAACACGGGATCTGCGGCCATGCTGTCCATATGGACTTTAGCATGCAATAATTCCAATAAAATCTGAAGAATTTATTTGAAGAATTTTATTGTTAGACCAATAAAATATATCCTGTGTCAGACAAAATGCATAGAGGAACGATATACAAAATGAATCAATTTGGGGGGAGGGGGTGGGGGGGGGGGGGGGGTTCGAAAATCAGTATGATTTGAGAAATCTAACAATTCTCCAAAATGTACAAATGTGTTCATTAGTGCTCTCAATCTATAAGCAATCATTAGTACACTCATTCTATAAGCAATCATTAGTACACTCATTCTATAAGCAATCATTAGTACCCTCAATCTATAAGACGTCATTAGTACCATCAATCTATAAGCAATCATTAGTACCCTCAATCTATAAGCAATCATTAGTACCCTCAATCAATAAGCAATATTTAGTATCCTCAATCTATAAGCAATCATTAGTACACTCAATCTATAAGCAATCATTAGTACACTAAATCTATAAGCAATCATTAGTACACTCAATCTATAAGCAATCATTAGTACGCACAATCTATAAGCAATCATTAGTACCCTAAATCTATAAGCAATCATTAGTACACTCAATCTATAAGCAATCATTAGTACCCTCAATCTATAAGCAATCTTTAGTACCCTAAATCTATAAGCAATCATTAGTACACTAAATCTATAAGCAATTATTAGTACCCTCAATCTATAAGCAATCATTAGTACCCTCAATCTATAAGCAATCATGAGTACCCAAAATCTATAAGCAATCATTAGTACACTCAATCTATAAGCAATCATTAGTACACTCAATCTATAAGCAATCATTAGTACACTCAAACAATAAGCAATCATTAGTACACTTAATCTATAATCAATCATTAGTACCCTAAATCTATAATCAATCATTAGTACCCTCATTCTATAAGCAATCATTAGTACACTCATTCTAAAAAATCAATGAAGTTTCAAATGAATCCAAGTGACTACTGTCCCATCTCATTAGCATCATCTCTGCCGAAGACGTATGTATCGGGCCATTGGCGCTAATAAAATGGCGACACAATGAATTTTCATTCTCTGGACTACATCCTGCTGGAAATACAGTAGGAACATGGACCTACTACAAGGGAGATCCAGCGGGAGTTTGAGAATGAACGCTGAAGAAGAAGAAGATTAGCATCAGCATGTCTATCAATCAACATGTGTGGAATAAGAACAAGAGAGAAAGCTTACTTCATGTGACATGAGATGTGTAAGAAAAGCTGCAAACAAATATAGAAGAGATGATGTGAGAAATGAAGAGATTACAAGAACTGTTGGAGCAACGTTTGTGGTCAAATATATTGAAAAACAGTGGCTGGAATAGTTCTGTCACTTAATGAGAATGAACCCATACTGGACAGCAGCAAGAGCATACACCATGCGAATATGTCTATGTGACTTGTCCTTTAAAGAACGTTGTCATAATTGTCACTCTGTAAGCCTCTCGGTTCATCGCAAGCTGCACAGCCTCTTTTAGTTTCATGTTAAGACGGTCTTCCATATCCTGTGTCCTTCGTAGTCTTGTTCTGCCTCTTGTTCATTTTCCTGAAGCTTTACCCTCCATGATTAATCTTTCTAAACCATTGTTTTTTTATATGTCCAAAGTATGTAAGCTTGCGATTTTACATGCGAATGGAGCACCAAAGCATGTACCCATAACAGGCTTTGGCGTCTCCTTGATTACTCTGCTGAGGATTACCTGTGCTCGTATCAGGATAGGTCATGATCATCTACAAATTGGTGTTGTTGTTTTCGATATCCAAATGTTGATGAGTAATTCTACTCTTGTCAGCATAATGTCATTCTTAGAAAATATACAGATCTTCTGAAGATGACTTAGTGATCCATACAGTAAGTCAGTGTGTTAAGGGTGTCTGTACACGTTTTTTCCTGGCAGTTTAAAGGTAAGGGCAGTCAATAAGGAGGTGTTTCACTGTTTCTGTGGAATTAGAGTAGTATCTACAAGTGAGTGTTTGATGGGGTTTGATACGGTTTCAATGGCTGTTGACCTGTTTGAAACTTAAAAATAAGGGATTGGTTTCTCCCTCAGAGTTTTTTTATGTTGTCATGGTCATTTGGCCCTATCATTTCACTAAAACATTTCGACAAGTTAACTCTGCTCATCTGTTCAGGCAGACTTCCCTGGTGTTGTTTCTGGGGTTCTGTATGTTCCTAAACTACAAGGGTTTTTTTTGTTGCTTTGAGGCACATCTACAAATATAAGACATATTGACTCACTGGAAACCATTATTCTAAAGTGTCACATTTGACTTTTCCAGTGATTATCATTGGTTCTTAACACCAATATATATATATATATATATATATATATATATATATATATATATATATATATATGCACAAAGAAAGTGTCGAAATTACAGAAAAGTCCAATGCGTCACATAAGAATGAAGATTTCCAATGAGCCAGTAGGTTTTATATTGTCAATGGTCACAGAAAGAATAGGGGCTGTTAACACATACTTACTCACAGATGAAGGGATTACTTCATAGTCATCATTCCAATATATATGACAATTCACATGAAATCTTAAGCTTACCTTTCAGACCACAAAGACAAAAAACTAAACCCCAAATAATTAAGCATGTTTTTTTAATTCGGTAGTAAATAGGTTTAAGTTTTGTTGATAAATTCTGCGGTAAACTAATTTAGACATGTTCCAAATTAGGTAGAGAGCCTTTCAAAAGCGAATTTTTAAAATTATGTAGTGAATGAATGAAAAATCCTGTTTTTAAATTCGATAATGAACCTATAAAATACCTAGTTTAAAATTCGGCAGTGAATGAAGTAAAATCCTGTTTTTAAATTCGATAATGAACCTGTAAAATACCTAGTTTAAAATTCTGCAGTGAATGAAGTTAAATCCTGTTTTAAGTTCGATAATGTGCATGTAAAATACCTAGTTTAAAATTCGGCAGTGAATGAGAAAAAATCCTGTTTTTAAATTCGATAATGAACCTGTAAAATACCTAGTTTAAAATTCGGCAGTGAATGAAGTAAAATCCTGTTTTTAAATTCGATAATGAACCTGTAAAATACCTAGTTTAAAATTCTGCAGTGAATGAAGTAAAATCCTGTTTTAAATTCGATAATGAACCTGTAAAATACCTAGTTCAAAATTCGGCAATGAATGAAGTAAAATCCTGTTTTAAATTCGATAAAGAACATGTAAAAAAAAACTAGTTTAAAATTCTGTATTGAATGAAGTAAAATACTGTTTTTAAATGTGGATGTGAAAAGTTACATTTTATTTCCAATTTTAAATTACTGCCGGTCTTACATCTAAGGTATCCATGAAATAGAAGTATGTGTTTATGTGATACACGTTCCTTACAATTGTGAAAGTATTGTCTAAACCAATTAGTGCCAGGTTCAATTGTTGCATTACTTTGCACCTGGAGACCCTGTACGTGAAGTTCAGGTCTGATGCCAGAGTACATTATATGTACAAATACTTTTAATACTTTATACTAGAAATGTGGACCAAGGTGTCATCTATCATTTCTTCAAATGTGGAGCCTGGGTGTTGGTTTGTTAGTTGGTTGCCGATCCAGCTGTACGTAGGTTCATGCGCTTTGATCCCATGCAATTGTGTGATACATGCATGAGTTTATGAGCTGTTGGTTTGTTTTATATAAAGTGTTCCATTTATCTGGCACTGAGGGAGACACTTTCTCCTTCTGCGTTCGTTCTCCAACTCCTGCAGATTAGCTGGATGTGGTCTGGAAATTCTGAATGCGGTCACAGTTTACAGTGTATTTGCAATTTCTGTGATTTCTTCCTGACGTGCGACTGCAGCAAGGCTTCTGAGTAATATTGCCACTATATAGGATGTAGGGCCGTGTGGTTAGAACGCTGTTCTCATACTCTTGTGGTCTCGGGTTTAATCTACGGTTGGGACATGATTTTTTCTTTCGGTGGTACAATGACATTCCTTCCTGTACATGTCCCGACGTCTGCTGGTCCTCAAAAGGTCCTATATTTCCACAACTCATAGAACACCGCCCTGCACTCCTTCACAGGAAAACATGCAGCAGCGAATGCTTTTTTAAAAAATAGGATAGGACAGCCAACCGTACCCCATAACTCTTTAGTCTCCTTCTCTGACATGCTTGACAGTGTTGCTATTATTTTCTCCCATTTAAGGCCCCGGCAACACAAAGGGGAAGGGAGAAGTATTTTCTGTAATTAACAGGGCCTACAACTTTGGCATTTCCAAAATATCTGAGCATCCCTTGTTGATTGCTCATCCTAAAGACAATTCATGATTGTGCAATCTCATTCTCCATCCGGCGAGTTAACACATTGAATCATCATCAGCATCATTGGTTAGAAGATAATGATTATAATTAAAGTTGTGTTTCAGATAACTCAATCCTACCTCATGTACGAAACGTAAGAAGTATCTCCCCGTGTGTGGGTGAGTGCGCAAGACGTTAATATAACGAATTCTTAATGAATCTACGAATGATGCTTCCTTGTACAGGCTTATTTCTGTAAACCACTTCTTAAATTCACCCATTCAGAGTTCTAATCTTATCAGGGGCAAGAACAAAGCGTCGTATTTACTCTACAAATTTACTATTTTTTGATACACTATTCCGCAGTTTATCTCTTCTTGCGCCACTACAGTTAAACCCGTCTTATGATGATTCTTTGTTAAACGGAAATCTGTATTTATATGTTAAACGGAAATCTGTATTTATATGTTAAACGGAAATCTGTATTTATATGTTAAACGGAAATCTTTATTCTGAAGTTAAACGGAAATCTGTATTCATATGTTAAACGGAAATCTGTATTCTGAAGTTAAACGAACATCTGTATTCCTTTATTTAACAGACATATGTATTACTTTGTTAAACGGACATTTGTATTCCTTTGTTAAACGGACATCTGTATTCATATGTTAAACTGAAATCTGTATTCCTTTGTTAAACGGAAATCTGTATTCAAAGGAAATACTTTCCCGACCATGAAGGTGATAATTTAATAGCACATCTAGATTATGAGGAAACCTGGCTGTAGCGGAAACATTTCCCTGTCAATTGTATTTCTGTTTGAACCAGGTTTATCGAGATTATGTCGTACAGTTGACTGTCACATCACACATTATCGAAGTGTCTTAGAAGCCGTGCTGATGTTTGACTTGTTAGAAAGAAAGGGACAGATAACAGATAAGTTGTAAACCAATACACAACGAATTCCGTTCTCCATACTAAATTCTATTATCTTGATGAGTTTTAGAACTAACGCAGAAGAGAAAGGTATATAATTTTTTACCTGAAATATTGCATTTAATAAAATATCTCGTCTTTCTC
Organism: Meghimatium bilineatum; assembly: GCA_034231615.1. NCBI lineage: Eukaryota > Metazoa > Mollusca > Gastropoda > Stylommatophora > Philomycidae > Meghimatium > Meghimatium bilineatum. Next base: position 11,437,516 of record CM067298.1, on the reverse strand, counting down.
AAAGTGCTGCTAATTTAGAAAACAAAATTAAGATAAATATAACGATACTCATTGTTCATTTAGTCAACAATTCAGCAAACCAAACACACAACCTACCAACCAGCCAATCAACCAACCAACCAATCAGCCGGCTAACCAACCAGTCAATCGGGTAACCAATCAACCAACAAACCAGATAAGCAACCAACCAACCAACTAACCAACCAAACAACCAGACAAGCAACCAACCAACCAATTAACCATACAACCATTAAACAAACCAACCATCAACCACCCAACAAACTAACCAACAAACGAACCAACCAACCACCAAATTATCATTCAAACATCTAATTAACCAACTAGTTAATCAGTCACCTCGCTAACCAACCAACCATAAACTAGCCAAGCACCCAATCAACCATTAACCAACCAATCAAGCCACGAAAACCAACCAACCAACAAACAAATCATCCAAGTAACCATCAAACTTCTAACCAACCAATCATCAACATACCTACCATCAACCAATCATACACAAACCAACCAATCAACCAATCAATCAACTATCAATCAACCTACCAATCAACCAACCAATAACAAACCAACCAATCACCAACCAACCAATAAACCAACAACTAACCAACCATCAACCAACCAACCAGTGAATCAAACAACCAATTATATAACAAACTACATAAGTACTAAAAGAATTATACATAATCTTATTTCTCCCGCAGATGTCAAATACTTGTGCTAATGGTATTAAATACCTGTGCTGGTGGTTCTTATGACTTTCTGGTTAAAACAAATTGGTAGCATATTATATCCAGGACGTAGCCATTTACATTTTATTTCCACATTTATTTGTCTGCAGGTGATTTTCTGGGCAAAATAAAGTATTCCAGTATTTTGCCATATTTTTTATGAAAGGTCTAAATTCAAAATTGCCTGCAGCAAGATTTGAACCGGTTACCTCCCCACCACATAATCGGTCAGGTTGGCTATCAAATACACACATATACACATACAAAATCGTATTCTGAATTTAAAGCACTCATTGTTACTATTGCATAAATGGATAGAAGTTGTCTCAATTACTGAATAATAATAATAATAATAATAATAAAAATAATAAAAATAATAATAATAATAATAATAATAATAATAATAATAATAATAATAATAATAATAATAATAATAATAGAGTTATCAATGATTGATCTGAACATCAACACAAACTGTTAGCTTATCAGATATGTACTTGGAATGAATGAAGTCTTCACCATGCACACTCAACTGGATTTCAAATTGGGGACACGTTCTACTGTGGTATTAAGTAATTCTTTAATAACCGACCAGCAGATCTGTATTTCGTGTTCATTCGTTACTCCTGGTTTGGAATAGAGGTTACTCCCGTCGTTCATCCAACCACAAGGAAGTAGGGTACCAGGGTTGATGTTTTGAGAAAGTCGAGGAATGGCGTTATAGACTTAGCACGTATGGTAGGAATTGCTACTTAGTCTGTTTTTGATCTACCACTGACTAGGCAGCTGGTAATTTATGGGAGAAAGAATTAACCAGGACCGTAGATAAGTTATCATAAAGAGGGGGGAGAGTTGCCTAATTCCAAAAAAATCATGTTTGTGCGTTTTTCTGTGTCAGATCTAGTTTTTATGAAAAATGTGATGACCTTATTATGTAAAATCGCTGAAAGAAAAGGTGGGGGGGGGGGGTGACAGCTTGTGGCCCGCTTTTTGGCAAAGTTCCTACTACTAGAAGTCACGTTCGGATTTTATAAGGAAGGATGGGGGGGGGGGGGGAAAGAAGAGTTTCAACCCCCCCCCCCTTCCACTTCTAGTAGTCCTATCTACATCTACGCGTCTGGTGCTGACATCTGTTCATAACTAAACTTACCTGTACTTATGTGTACATTAAAATGGGTACCGGATGAAAAGCAAATAACATCAAGAAAGACTAGAACAACTATCAAAGAGACTAATATAATGAATGAATTACATAAGACATTATCTTTTTATCTGTCTTTTCGCTAAACCCTTCATTGCCTTTCAGCGTCAGGGGTAGAAGAGTTCTCTGGAGATGGCTCTCGTGTGTGTTGAGTATAATGTGGAATTTGTCGCCTCTTTTATTTCGTTGGTCCATCATTCTCGTGATCGGCCTCTAGGTCTGCCTTCATTATATATGTGTAGCTTCATTATATATTATATAGCTTACTGTGGTATGCTGTCTGGTGGTAGTCTGCTGATGTATGCAAACCATTTGATCTGTTGGCTCTTAATATATTCCAAGATTGGCGCGGTGCCGGTTCTTTGTCTAATGTCTTCATTTCTCACTCAGTCTCTTAGCGATATTCCTAGGATTCTGTGTAAGCATGCCATTTCACTTAGAATTAAAGAACGCCCGTGTGTTGCCAGGGCCCGAAAGGGGAGCAAAGAATAGCAACACTATTTATCTTCCACGCATGTCGTAAAAGGCGACTAAGGAGATTATGGGATGGAGTTGGCTGTCCCATCCCATATAGGGTCAGAGACCCAAAGCCATGCTGAAGTCTCAATACCCTCCGTGGAGTAGAAGCCTATTCAGCTCATGCTGCAATATCGAACAGTCACATTGAATGAAACAGTCATGTGGGATCTGCACAAGTTATGAAAAACGTATTCTTAAAATAATGGCATACAAACACCAATCTTCAACCGAAGACGGATGTGTTTAGTCATTGGCGCAAATAAAACGACGACACAACGCTTTTCAATTCTCTGGACTTCATCGTGTTGGAAATCTTGTAGGACCATGGTCCTGCTATCAGAGAGATTCCAGTGGTAGTTTGAGAGTGAGCGCTGATGGAAAAAGAAAATAGACCAATCTCGAACCGCAAGTTAAATTTCACCGTCCGACATTAAGAAACGAGTGAAAATTTCACCGTCAGACATAGAGAAACAAGGACTAAAAATTCATGCTTCCATTGGATTCTGTCATCATCATCATCATCATCATCATCATCATCATCTACACGTCACAATGTTGAGTAGATAGAATTACGTTAATTTTGTACACTCTCCACTTCTCTTGTTGATCGTATCTCGGAAAATGTTATTAAGCTGAGACTCGAGATGGCGATGGCTGCAACGGCAAGGTTGAATATACGATTTAGCAATTTAAAATCAGTATTACAGTAACGATGAATTTATTGAAATCGCTAGTGCTAAGCATACTTTTATTTATAGGGTGTAAAAACTGGATACTCAATGCAGACACGGAAAGAAGGATTCAGGCTTTTAAAAACAAGTGCTACAGACATTAGTTAAGAACTAGCTATATAGAACACAAGACAAATATATTTGTCCAACAACAAAAATGATGGAGACAGATATGGCGATATGACTTTTATTTGAGCAGTTTATAAAATCCCCATGCACTCCTTTAATTTGCAGTAACAACATATTAAGAATAGAATGTCCATCAGCGGTTCTCCCTTTCTCCAAACAAGGCCTTTTGTACCTAGTAACCTCATCCAATGTATTGTTTTAGTAATTCATATTGTTACAGAACTATGTACATTATTTTCACTCTGCGTTATCCTTGTATGGGGGACTCGTGTGGCTAACCTATGATCTACCAGCTACAAAGCATTGTTTTAGAGTCGGCAGATGAGGGCTTGGCATCTGACTGACAAGTGTTTATTTTCTTGTTGCTACTAATCTCTGTTGATTCTGAAAGTTCTGGAAGCTACGCCTACAACTAGAAATCATTGCTAATGAATGTACGTATTCTGGATGTAAGCTTAGTTGTATGTTTTAGAATTATGCGACGCCTTGTGGACGTCTTCTCAATTTCATTGCGTGAGTTATCTTGTTTCAAACCCGGGTTGGGCTATTTGTGTCTTCATTGTATTTATATCTGAGGTAATCCCCCTGCGTAGTGTGTGAGAAAATCACCCACGTCATTTGGGATACCCCTTTGATTTTTTTCTTTGACCACCGCCAAATTCGTTTGTTATTATACAATCTCTTTTATGTTAGAATTTTATTTCAAAGGTTTCGATAGTACACATTTGTCAACGGACATGTGCCCTGATCTAAGATGGCCTCTAGGTCATTGCTGAAATGAACGTTTCAAGTTGTCTACGAAATGAGGCATTAATCTTCAAATTTATTGTCATATATATAGAACAGAATAAGAAGATTGTACGACATATGGTGCTCTCTCCATGTCAGTAAAAAGTGCTCTCGAGCACTAAAGAAAACGAGTTCCCTTTAGAATTTTCAAATCTGTTGTACAAACCTAGAGTGTTACTATGCACGTTATGGAGGAACGGGACGGGAGGGGAGGGGGTAATGAGTTGGGAGAGGGCGTGTGTCCGTATAAATAAAAATGGTGATATGACCAGTTGTCACTTTCATTATATTATATGCTGTGATGCTCGGACAGTCATATACCATCTGGGCGCTGCTCGGACAGTCATATACCATCTGGGCGGTGCTAGGACAGTCATATACCATATGGGCGCTGCTCGGACAGTCATATACCATCTGGGCGCTGCTCGGAAGTCATATACCATCTGGGCGGTGCTCGGACAGTCATATACCATCCGGGCGATGCTCGGACAGTCATATACCATCTGGGCGGTGATCGGACAGTCATATACCATCTGGGCGGTGCTAGGACAGTCATATACCATCTGGGCGGTGCTCGGACAGTCATATACCATCTGTGCGGTGCTCGGACAGTCATATACCATCTGGACGGCGCTCTGACAGTCATATACCATCTGGGCGGTGCTCGGACAGTCATATACCATCTGGGCGGTGCTCGGACAGTCATATACCATCTAGGCGGTGCTAGGACCGTCATTATAACATGTGAGCGCTGCTCGGACCGTCAGTATAACATGTGGGCGGTGCTCGCGTCTGGAAAAGGTTGAGAACCTGTACACTCTTCCAAATTTTCTTATTCTCAGGACTGGATCAATGTCTCTTGACCATGTCCTGTGCTTTCATCAAGAAACCATGAATATTCTGTGGACTGCAATTCATTACACAACTTATTTGTTGAATTTCAATCCTAACTGACATCTCGTCAATTCACTGGAACACAGAATCATTGCTTAGTGGGATCATCATCATCAAGTGTCGTCTCCGTACCGAAGCTTGGTTGCAACAGACCTCAAACATCCCTTGTCTCTTGTCTTGGTGGTGCACTCTGCTAGATTGTGATCTGCCCCTCTCGTGATATCACTCTTTCACTTCTATCTCTACCAAACTCTCGCTTTTCTCCCATCTATTCTACCCTCAAGTAAGATCTTCAACTAGGTCTCATATTTCTCCCATCTATTCTACCCTCAAGTAACATCTTCAACTAGGCCACATATTTCTTGCTTTTCTCCCATCTATTCTACCCTCAAGTAAGATCTTCAACTAGGTCTCATATTTCTTGCTTTGTTCAAAATTATTTTGTTTGCTATTTATTTCCTTTAATACTTCTTTTTTTCATATTAATTGTTCCTAGAACCTTTATATTGGCTTTATTCACTTTCTATGATGTTCTTCATAATCTTCTATATCTCCACATCTCAAAGACATCAATTCTGTCTTCTAAGTGTTTTTTTAAATTTTTCCACGTTTCTGAGTAGTGGGATAGAGGTACTCAAATCTCATGATTATCTTTCCTCCACGATATTAATCACTCCTCCTGTAGCTTAGATCGACTTGATGCTTGTTCAACCTTCCCCTACGATATTAATCACTTCTCCTGTAGCGTAGATCGACTTGCTCAACTACAGCCACATTGTATACAGTTTTCTACATATATTATTCAGTTAATCTTTGACTATATCTGCTTACAGTCATGACCAATCGCCAAATAAGACCTAAAAGCACAATCAAACTAAAGCAGGATCAGCATTCTGATGTTTTCTGATGTTTTTCTTATGATTATATATATATATATATATATATATATATATATATGAAAAATATAACAGAAAAATGAAAAATATACTGTGTAATATGACCTTGTCATTAGAGGTGAGAAAGAGAGTTCTGCAGTGCTATATAACCCCTATACTAACATATGGGTGCGAGTCTTGGACAATAAACAAACTGAAAAGTGGGAGATTGGAGGCAACAGAGATGTGGTTCTACAGAAGAATGCTGAGAATACCATGGACTGCCAGAAAAACTAATGTAGAGGTATTAAAAGAGTTAAATGCGAAACGGACCTTAATCAACAATATAAGAAAAAGGCAATCTTCTTTTTTTGGCCACTTCATGAGACAGGCAGGTTTAGAGAACATAATCACAACAGGCAAGATTGAAGGCACCAGAGACAGAGGGCGACAACGTGAGAAAATATTAGACAGTTTGACAACCTGGCATGGCAAAGAAACAACAACGACTTTGATACATAATACTGTGGACAGAGAGCTGTGGAGAGCCATGACCGCCTAAGCCACCCGGCATGGCACCTGATGATGGTGATGATAAATAATATATATATATATATATATATATATATATATATATATATATATATATATATATATATATATATAATTCTGATAATAAACTACGCCCTCTGAAATACATAGGATTGTCCCTGCTTACTATGCATGTTGTTGTATGGGTCAGGTCAGAAACATGGACACCTTACTGAATTCACGGAGAATACTGATCATGTTTCATTGTGCCGTGTCTCTACAAAATGCTTAGCATCAGATAGAAGAACAATGTTACTAACACGGAAGACTTGCAGCGTGCTATGATACCATCCCTATATTGTACTCTCAGTCATGTATGTTTAAGATGACCTGAACATGTGAACAAATGTCAAACGATACAACATTCCCAAGGAAATTCTTTTAGGCATGCTCTCATCTTGTGAACGCCTATTTACGTGTGCTCTATAGTCTGATATCTATGGGAGTTCTCACCAGATGGACAGCTGTCTAGGTGAGTTGTCATCTGATGGACATCTGTCTAGGGGAACTCTGCCTTCTGCTCTGACAGTATGTAAAGATGCAAAAGTTCATGACTCATGTGAGTAATAAACAACAAGAATTAAAAAGCTAAATAAAAAAGTTTTGAAGATTGGTTAAGAACGTCAATCACCATTTCTTCAATTAGGCACATTAGAGGAACAAGCAAGAATTTGTGTCCCTAAAGGAGACGGACCAAACAGGCTGAGAACCGCTGATATAGACATAGCCCAGATTCGATAGTTAACCATGCAATAAGCAGTGATAAATTTGCATATAGAAAAGGGATCACACAATTTCCATGAAAGTGGATGAAATTTGACTTTTTCTGAATTTTTTATTTACTCTAGTTTAATTTTATTGCTAGAATTTGGAGTTGGGTAAACAAACTCACTGGTATCTTTGGGTAAATTTACAAATATGTTTAGGTAAACTCACAGGTATGTTTAGATAAATTCACAAGTATGCTTGGTTAAACTCACAAGTATGTTTAGATAAACTCACAAGTATGTTTAGATAAACTCACAAGTATGTTTAGATAAACTCACAAGTATGTTTAGATAAACTCACACGTATGTTTAGATAAACTCACAAGTATGTTTAGATAAACTCACAAGTATGCTTGGTTAAACTCACAGGTATGTTTGGGTAAACTCACAGGTATGCTTGGGTAAATTAACAGGTATGTTTGGGTAAACTCACAGGGATGTTTGGGTAAACTCACAGGTATGCTTGGGTAAATTAACAGGTATGTTTGGGTAAACTCACAGGTATGTATGGGTAAACTCGCCATTTTAGTGTGAAGTTTCAGCAGAAACAGAATTTGTGGAAGTGATTCAATACTATGTCCACTGTACATTGTCCAACCTGACTGAACATCATGAAGAAGTGTAGTGAAATAAATCTTGCTATAGACTTTTGGTATCGAGGCGGATACCCTTCCGTTCCCACACATTGTTACGAAGTATGTACCAAATGCAAATCACATTACATATTCTGTTGCTGACTTCGTCAAAAGTCGATATTCTGTTGTTCGTTTCATCATAAGTCGATATTCTATTATTGATTTCGTCACACGTTTCATTACATATTCTGTTGTTGACTTCGTCACAAGTCGATATTCTATTATTGATTTCGTCACACGTTTCATTACATATTCTCTTGTTGACTTCGTCACAAGTCGATATTCTATTATTGATTTCGTCACACGTTTCATTACATATTCTGTTGTTGATTTCATCACCAATGCTACCTGATTTGAAGAGAGTACTACCTAGATAAGTGAATCTGTTAAGAGTTCAAATAGTGATTTTAACAGTAGTGGACTAGAGTTCCGGGAACTAGGTGGGATTTGGGGAAAATAGTCACGTATCTAAAACCTGCAGACATTATTGTAATGTAGAAGAGGTCGTGATTGCCCATAATAAGACCTTGTCGGCCCATTAGCATTTTATACCCATTAGCGTTTTATACCCACCAACGCTTTATACTAACTAGCGTTTTATACCAACTAGCGTTTTATACTCATTAACATTGTATACCCATTACGGTTTTAAACCCATTAGTGTTTTATTTTCATTAGTGTTTGTACGGGTAAATGTCCATAAGTCCTTCTTGTCTAATATTAATTTTGTTAGTTTGACTCTTTTGTAATCAACACGTCTGTTCTTACTTTGATTAATTAAGTTTTTAAAATACGAGAAATTATACGTAACATTTCAGAGTAAAAAACGTATCGTTGCGCACACTGGTAATCAAATCAGCCAAACTCTGGAATTTTCATCAGCTATTCATCGCTAAAGTATATCGTGGTTCACTCATAGCGTTCAGTAATTTCATTCCAAGCACTAGCCATGTAGTCTGTGAGTAGAAAATGCATACCCCCTACCCACAGACCTTTTCGTTTCCGGAATAATTGATGTATTTTTAGGCATAAGTATTGTTTGTGGCGTGACTTTCCACATAACTTGAAGTCCAGACACTTTCGTTTTTTTATCGAAGGGTCTAAGGCGATAGTTTTTTAAAAAAAAAAAAGAAAAAAAGAAATTATGCATTAGAAAATTCTTTATGTACCCCCGCGAATACGTCACCTTTGTGACTCATATCATTAAAACTTGCTTGTTCATTGGTTGGTTTATAAGACGCAGACTCTTTATAAATGAACAATTTCTGTATACAAAATGAACACTACTCGACGATTTGTGAAAACAGAACCAATTCGTGATTATTGTTCTTATTTCTGAATCAGTGAACATTTGAATATTGTAAGCATATTTATTATATTATTGAAGTTTTTTGCATGTACATATAAACTTTATACCGGCAACACGAGTCACTGCTTCGTTAGACACTGTTTTGCGCTATGTTTACGACACTATTCGCAAATATATACATAATAGCATAATAATAAGATGTAGTAACGATTATATAATGTATAATGATTAACTATAGTTTGTGTGTGTAAGTGTGTGTGTGTGTGTGCGTGTATTTGTATGAAATGTAATTTGAGACCGCAACGTGTCTAATAATTTAGTGCAAGGGACACAACCGTGAAATATTCATTCATTAATTTTCCTTTTGCGCTGAAGTTAGCGCATAGAGGTCAGAATTAGTGAAATATGTAATTTCGCTAATTTCAGGGGCAGTGTTTGTGTATGAAGGTATAATTATTTCGTGAACATAGTTCATCTTAGAGGTATGAAGAATGAAGTATACCTCAAAACCTATATATTAGCTTCATTGTGATAAAATACTATATATTAGCTTCAGTGTGACAAAATACTATATATTAGCTTCTTTGTGACAAAATACTATATATTAGCTTCATTGTGACAAAATACTGTATATATTATCTTCATTCTGACAAAATGATTCTAGTAAAATATCTAATGAAGTCAGTAGGTAGTGAACGGGATTTGAACCAGGTCCGTTCAGCTGACACCTATTCACCTGGCAATTTGACCCAACACGTTTTCTAGAATTCGAACATACACCATCTCTAACGGTATCTCACTTTAGAAGTTTGAGGCATCCCTCAAAAAGCTGAATATCATCCTTATTCTGGTAAAATGATTTCAGTAATAAGCTTCAATTAAAACGTATGTGTTAGGGTATACCTCAGAGTACTGTGCCCCTCTCTGAGTAGGAGGCTCCATCAATAAGTATTGGAATAAGCTGAAAGCTGAAGTCTCCTGTGTGTGAAAGAGAGATCCGAGAAACCTATCCATCACCACTTCTCATAGGAAGTAAGAGCTAATCGCTCGCAATTCCTGGATTTCGAAAAGAAGAAGAAGAAACCCCAGAGTACTAAATATTAGTATTATTTTGAGGTGAGAGAGTCAGCGATGGTTATTTTGCGGTGAGAGAATCAGTGATCGTTATTTCGAGGCGAAAGAATCAGTGATCGTTATTTTAAGTTGAAAGAGTCAGTGATCGTTATTTTAAGTTGAAAGAGTCAGTGATCGTTATTTTGAGGTGAGAGAGTCAGTGATCGTTATTTCTGTGTTTACAATTAATAAACTGTACTATTCGTGTGTCACGTTAGTCTGCGAATGTTAAACTCTATGGTACAAAACAAGAAATAAAAAAAAACACTTCAATGTATACAAGAAACAACACTGCAGATATAGACATTATTAGAGAACGAAAGAAGTGTTACAATATGAAATAGTTACACCGACTGGAGAACGGAACTTACATGAATAATACCAGGGCCGGATTTAGACTTGATAGGTCCCTAAGCTATTTGAGATATGGGGGCCTTTAAACGATTAAGAATATATAGATAGTGAAAGGCAAAACAATTTGGGGCCCCCAAGAAAGTGGAGGCCTTAAGCTATAGCCTGTAGGTAAATCCGGCACTGAATAATACCCCAGTATATTTAAATTATAGGTCAGTTTAATAGGGGCTGAAATAATCCCACGTTACAATTTTTCCGTTTTTCCAGAAACATTCTCGCAGCCTTGACATTTTGAGCAATACCACTGGAATCTGTGATGTGGTTTGAGTAAGAACTCACTTTATCACTTCTCACCTTTTAGTAATGCAAGTAAGCTTGATTCTGGGAAATCCAATTTTCCGCGGGGGCCATATTGAAAACACGTGTTGCATTGTTATCTGCGCAGCACCCAAGTTCCTGCCCTGAAGCATTTAATGTGATATTGTAGCAATACATTTTTATCAAATGAAAGGGATTATTAAAAAACTGCACAAATTTAAATCAGTGTTGCCAATTAATTATAATATTTTTTTTATATTAATGTAGAATAATCATTCCGGTATCTTTGTGCATTGTAGTGAATGTTTCACATGATGTGGTGATGTTTCACTTGATGTGGTTATATTCATATGACATGGTGATATTTCATATGTTGTTGGTCCATCGTAATCGACGATAATCAGTCAGCTCAAATGGGATTATGATCAAGATGATGATGTCTGCTGTGTGCCCGGCTATGACTAATGAGTGCTATGCGTTTCTGGAATTGTCTACCGCACTTTGAATATGTGTGAAAGAAGTTTATGTGGCATTGAGAAGTTCCTGCCTTTTGTCTAGCGCTTTTGTTGCGTGTCATAATGTCTGAGGTTCTCTGCGGCTTCTGCCCCACTCTTAATTCCGCGACGAGAGTGTCTTGCATAGATTATAATTAATTAATGTTTCATGTTGGACTCCGTCAAATTCCTTGCTGTAGTCTATGAAGCAAATATATATATTCCTTTAGACTTCTATATATTTATCTATCAATAGCAGTATACTAAGTTTAGCTTCTCTGGTTCCTTTGTTTTTCCTAAAACCGAATTGCTTTTCACCGACTTCAGTGTTTATCTTGTTTTTAATTCTTTCATGCTTTATCTTGAGTAGTATTTTGGTTATGTGGCTAATCAAATTTATTGTTCTATGTTCTGTATAATCCATAGCCTGTGCTTCTTAGGTAGTGGTATGAATACTGATGATGTCAGGTTTTTAGGTATATGGCATTTTTCATACGGGCTATAATTATATAATTATAATGAATCAAACATAATGCTTAAAGTGAGCTAACATATCTTTATTGTTTGTTTTCAGAGTAAGTCATCCACAGAAACTGCGACAATGTTGAAATCTCACACAAATGTTTTAACTTCATTACTGGCCTTGCTTTTGGTAAGTGCCCAGTTTGTAGTTAATTAAGTTAGTCTTATAAAATATAAACAACAGAAGTCGGATATGGCAGGCATTAGAGCAGATAAAACGGTGAAACAATGCATCTCAGATCTCTGGACTACACACTCCTGGATATCTAGTATGACCATTGTCCTGCAGAGGAAGACTTACAGGGACTGTCCATACATTGCCCTGCAGAGGAAGACTTACAGGGACTGTCCATACATTGCCCTGCAGAGGAAGACTTACAGGGACTGTCCATACATTGCCCTGCAGAGGAAGACTTACAGGGACTGTCCATACATTGCCCTGCAGAGGAAGACTTACAGGGACTGTCCATACATTGCCCTGCAGAGGAAGACTTACAGGGACTGTCCATACATTACCCTGCAGAGGAAGACTTACAGGGACTGTCCATACATTGCCCTGCAGAGTAAGACTTACAGGTTCTGTCCATGCATTGTCCTGCAGAAGAAGACATACAGAGACTATCCATACATTAACTCAACAATATATTTGCCAAATTTTGACCCTTTCCCCTCTCCTTGTCAAAAACTATCAAGAATTCAGGGACTATCACTAGGTTAATGTTTTATCAAGAATTCAGGAGTTATCGCTGGGTTAATGTTTTATTATTATTTTATTATGTTCTTTTTTTTTTTAAACACACCCCTCCCACATAGACCATTGGGTTTAGCCCAAATTTATGAAATAATCTTCATGATTTGTAAATTTGTTTTTCAAAAATGTTAAAATTCTAACGAAAATATTCCGCCGAAGACAGATGTGTCGGGCCATTGGCGCAAATAAAACGGCGACATAACGCATTTCCATTCTCTGGACTACATCCTGCTGGAAATCTAGTAGGACCATGGTCCTGCTATAAGAGAATTCAGCAGGAGTTTGAGAATGAACGCTGAAGAAGAAGAAACGAAAACATGGAATACCCAGGACAACACTACGAAGAACAATAAAAAAACGAGGCAATGACAATGGGTTTAACACCATCCAAGAACTACAACAACTTACAGCGAACCGCATGCCATATAGAAACATACGACTTCTGCTGTATGTGTGACCTTGGCACCAAAGGAACACACTAGCTAACTATGAATGTTATGGGCTATCAGCACAAAATATACACACAGCAATCAATAAGAATTACGAACACATTCATATAGCGGCACTTTTACAGATGAATCTACAGAATATTATTGTTAAACAGTATTGTTATTACAATCGGTACCAGTAACAAGTATTGTTATTACAATCGGTACCAGTAACACGTATTGTTATTACAATCGGTACCAGTAACAAGTATTGTTATTACAATCGGTACCAGTAACAAGTATTGTTATTACAATCGGTACCAGTAACAAGTATTGTTATTACAATCGGTACCAGTAACAAGTATTGTTATTACAATCGGTACCAGTAACACGTATTGTTATTACAATCGGTACCAGTAACACGTATTGTTATTACAATCGGTACCAGTAACAAGTATTGTTATTACAATCGGTACCAGTAACAAGTATTGTTATTACAATCGGTACCAGTAACACGTATTGTTATTACAATCGGTACCAGTAACACGTATTGTTATTACAATCGGTACCAGTAACACGTATTGTTATTACAATCGGTACCAGTAACACGTATTGTTATTACAATCGGTACCAGTAACAAGTATTGTTATTACAATCGGTACCAGTAACAAGTATTGTTATTACAATCGGTACCAGTAACAAGTATTGTTATTACAATTGGTACCAGTAACAAGGATATTATTTCAGCTTATTGATTATAAAATTTCTCAGCAAGAAATAATTTGCTATGAATAAAATGACGACCATATATCGCTCTACCTGCGTCCAGTCTTGACATGAGAGAGGAAGAAAGCCATGGACAAAAACGAATATGACTAGAACCCTATTAGTGCAACGGAAATGAGATATGCGAGGAAGGTGAATAGTTCATATACTAGATATGGCCTGCAATCAATGTTTTAACTTCCGTTTCTTACAACAGGATCGTAGATGTGGGAGTGTTGTAAGGGGTTCATACTTTTTTCCTCTTAGGAGGGAAAACAGAACAATATACAATTAGGATGCGCGCAATGCAACAAAATTGTAAAACAAAAATATTTATAAACTTTCTTACAAAACCGTCGCGCCAAAAGAAGAGAAACGCTCTTTTTAGTACACCACTATCTCAATTAAAATTGTATGCATATAAGTTCTCTAAAATCCCGAGCAGAAGTACGTGAATAAAGATGGCGTGCCACCTCTGTAGAATTTGAAAAGATCAGATGAACGACAGGAATGGAAAACCACCACCAGAGTCTATACTCCGGATTAAATGCAAGTATGTCCTATGGAAGCAATCTGCCGTCAGGAATGAAGAGTTATCTTCATGTACTAAGCCGCAGCAACTATTATGTGGGGTGGCCAGTTCCCTTCCTTTCTGTGTTTACCTTCCACAACCCATGTGTCAAGTGCCCATTTACAGCTGGGTTGACTGGAAGAACAGTCCTGTCAGGTCAGAAATCACAACCCTGATTTTTTTTTGTCCTGTCGTGGTTTCGAACTTCGCACGCTATAACAACTAGGCTTCCGCGCACCTCGGACTATCCAGAGAAACGTCAGGATATTTTTTATTTGACCTAAATTTTGATTTAAACCAGGAGGTAAACGGTCACTAGGGTTGTCTTGCTCAACGTTCGCTACGGTCATTTGGAATTTTTATCGGACTCTCTGTTCCAAACCTTCACAAAGAGATAAACTATTTGTAAATATATTTACGAAATATATACTATATAGACTTGAAGTTTTCACATAATTTCTGATAATTATCATTTCATTATTTGACCGTATAAAAGTCATATTTTTATGTGAACTGTATAGTCAAGTATGAATACAAATGATGCCAGCACATGGATGCAAGCTTGCAAGTCTTCTTCTTTTACGTTCGTTCTCAAACTCCTGCGGATTTTCAGGATGCAGTCCGGAGAACGGAATGCGCCGTGTCATGGTTTACAGCTCTGCTGCAATATCTACGCATTTCATTATAACAAATCCGATTTCAGCATGGCTTCTAGGCTGCTTAATAACATATGGGATACGGCAGCCAAATCCACCCCAAAACCTCCTTAGTAGACAAATTGCGACATTCACCAAAGGTAAACAGTGTCGCTATTATTTGTTCTCTTTCGTGCCCTACCACCACATGCGAAGCTTGCATATGATTGGATGTCTACATGCAATATAGCGAAGCATGCTTTTTACATAACCATATAGATCAACCCCCCCCCCCCCTTAAACCTTGAGTAGAAGTTGTGTTTCTAAATAGCAATGAAAACTTCTGAGAGTGAGAATCTTCTCTGAAAGGAAGCTCACCTCTTTTCTCTCAACTGCACATAAGAAGCAAAAGCTTGCTCGCTCGTAAATTTTGTAGATTAAAACAAATAAAAGCCAAAACATTTCCCTGTAATTGCTCACAAACTAAAACAAACTGCATATATCAAGTATAACCTCAACACATGAACACCTTATCACCTAGCTCTTCCAAGCAACAAGTGATAAGAAGGTAAACAACCTTGTTTACATGACTACAGCTAATCTCATTGCTTTATCTATTTCAGCTTCTACACGGCCAAGTAGACCGAGCTTTAGGTATGTACATCTCTGTGTTTTCTGTTGTTTTTGTTTTGTATGTCTAGTGCTAATATGACCACCCTTTTCTAATATAAAAAAACAACCAATCTGCCTTATTTACATATGTAATAAGGTCTCAAGCATGTTTGCGGTGAATGCTAAGTTAATAAAGGAACTATAGGTAAGTAATTTTATAAACAGATCTTGTTGAAGATAAGTAATTTTAACTGTTTAACCCTGGAAACGTGTCGGGTTCTGCAAGTGGGTGTATATGTATAGACTAGTAAATTCAACCATAATTCAAGAAAGAAACATTTGCATCCAATTATCGGCTGCACAGAGTGAATCTTTTAAGTAAGCGAAATTAAGCAATTAACATTTGAAGTGCAAGGTAGCCAGTAAGTGATTTCTATCGCAACCAAGTAACAGCTGACAATGAGTGGTTTCTATCGCACCCAGTAAAAGCTGACAACGGGAAGGAGTAGGATGTCGCTAAAGAGGGTTTGCCGATTATCAGCCACATGTGGCAATAACTACGAGCTGAGGAACTAGTGAAAGCAACCAGGAACTCACTAACAGAAGATGACTACCAAATTATGAACAAATAAGAACAAGTTGTTTTGGGAATAAGGACTAGCCACAGCCGATACCGTAAATCTATGTATACACAGTTCAAGGATAACAACACAATCATGTTTGCATGTTGACATACACATCAAATACAGATCACTTAATTCTAGAATACCCAAACTATGAATTGCAGGAACACAACACTGTCTCAGAGAAACAAAACTATACAGACCACTGAACTAGTTACAAAACAGTCAAGTTTATAGAAGAGGCTAAACGCAGATAAAGACACATTACAGACGAACAAAAGAAGAACACTGTTTGGTAGTCCTTATTATCTTAGTATAAAAACGCATCATTGGCAATAGTATTAAGTTCTTAACAATTTAAATGTATAACTAATGTATAAGTAAATATGTTTTACAAATACCAATCACTACTAATACATAGATAACAATAATTATAATAACATAAATAAAAACACAAACGGTTAACGTTTCGATCATATAGATCTTCTTTTGAACGAACTTATATTATTTATAAATATTTTTTTTTAAACAAGAAGGGATTTAAGATAATATTTTAAAAAGATAAAAGAATCCGTGCACCTGGAGCGAGAAAGACTGACGGAAATTGAAAAATGTACGTACAATAGCAACAGTGTGCTTTCATCATTAATTGTTTTGTCTCCGGCTTTTTGGCAATTATAAATTTGAACTTACTTAAGATGCTTTTACTATAAATTAGGTAACAGCTATTATCGCATGCAATGGGCTACTATTACCATTAGATAAGAGTATTGAATATCATTTTTCAGGTGATGTTAGTGTAACAATTTTATGTTGGTGAAACTGTCGAACACTGGATATATTAGATATATTATATGCCAAGGTATTAATGTTAATCATTGAAACAAATATACAAGTTTACTGCTGACTTATTTAACACAACTAAAGGTAATGTAACAGTTGTGGATCTAGACTGCTAACTTACCGGACACGCCTATAGTTAGTGTCCCACATTTTGTTCTAGACTACTAACTTATCTGACACAGCTCTTGTTAATGTCCCAGTTCTGGTACTAAGGTTGTTTCCTGAGTAACTCTGAGCCTACAATATTTATATATCTATGTTTGATTTTACCCCTTCCCTCACTTCCCATTTGTAAGTAGTTTATGCGATTCATTTCTTATGCAAAATAGTGCCAAATTCATGATCAGCTTCTTTGATTTTAACCTGTTATTCTTCATTAGCAAACCTATATGTGTCTGCTTTTTATATTGTGATTGTTCTCTCCAGTTATATTAATTAAACTTGAATAATTATTTTGGGTACTTGTCATTAATCGCATCAGAGAAAAGAAAATGTAATTGTTTTTTCCTTTATTAAAGTTGGAGTCTTATACTATTTGGGACGTAACGAGAAACCCAATATCCTTTGGGTGTAGTGATTTTATAGGCAAAATTTTACGTTCTAGCAGGTTGCCATTCCTTTTTCAACGGCCCGGACGAACAATTAACAGAAAGTGAACCTGATACATTGGCTGCCCGAGACTATCTCTGCCCCTCTCTTCTGCAGAATCAGACACTTTCTTTATTAGGTACCATACAGTTATTGATAGTACATTATGAAGCCCTGATAAGGACAATTGATAGTACATTATGAGGCCCTGATAAGGACCAATGATAGTACTTCAGAGTGTTATCGGGCTACCTGGATATTTTAATCCATAGGCGTTTCCACTTAGTGTATCCCGATTTGTAGTAGTGTGAACACACTTTCTAAAGCATATTTCTATTAAAGAGAAATAACAATTAAAGTTTCCGCTTTGTGTAAGGATTGAGGACAAGTAATATATTTTCAATAATAGAACATATATTGAGGTAATTGATATGCGCTCAGTCCTGTTCATCAATTTGAAAGTGTCATTGATGGAATACTTGTTTCGGCTAAAATTTAGACATGTATTCCGCAAACATGAGCTAAAGGTTTTAAACCCTGACACTACGTATTCCGTTCTCCGGACTAAATCCTGCTAATCTACAGAAGTTTGAGAACAAAAGAAGAAGAAGATAAGAACTAACATTTCGAGCTATGAGATAACTTGAAAGCGTATATGTCTGAGGGGTTCGTGACAAAGTTGGTGAACTAGGTAGAGGTTAAAAATGTAACAGGTAAGTATTATCGTTAGCGTTGCACTGGCATACAACTTAAAACATGAACTTTGCCTGGAAATTATACAATAACTGGAAAGTCCTGTAAGATACACGAAATACATCAACTATTTCTTGACGCCACACGCCGTAATCATCAGTCTCATTAGACGAATATTTGGTCAAGAAATCAGAAGAAGAATATATATCCCTCTCTCTTCTGCTATTTCTTCTTCAGCGTTCATTCTCAAACTCCCACTGGATCTCTAGCAGGGCAATGGTCCTACTAGATTTCCAGCAGAATGTAGTCCAGAGAATGGAAATCGTTGTGTCTCCGTTTTATTTGCGCCAATGACCCGACACACCCGTCTTCGGTGGGTTCTGCTATTTAAAATGTTACATCTTGCGACTTTATTCAATATAAATATATATATATATTTATATATATTTATCTTTCAGCAACCAAGAACGAGTGTTTTAAGTTATCAGCAGACATTGTCTTCGCAATAGATTCCTCTTATAGCATCAGGCTCGATGACTATCAACGCCAGTTAGCATTTCTCAAAGCTGTCATCGACAAATTTACTATTGGACAAAATCACATCCAGGTTGGTGTGGTGTCATTCGCCTCGAAAGTTCGTACAGAAATCAAACTTAATGACTACAGCAACAACAGAGATCTAAAGGAAGCGGTTGGTAAAATTCGACAGTTTATTGGAGGAACAAACACACAGAATGCTATCCATTTCATCCATACATCTATGTACGAGCTCAGCAATGGAGGGAGACCGTGGGCAAAAAAACAGATGGTTTTAATAACAGACGGTCTGTCCTCTAACTCTAGCGCGACATTGCTAGAAGCTTCGATAGCTAGGAGTAAAGGTATTGAAGTGTTCAGCATTCTTGTAGGGGACAATTTTGACGATTTGGAGTTTCGTGGCGTTGCTAGTGATCCAAAAGATAGTCACATGTTCAATGTTGCTGAGTACAAAGCGCTGATGAGTATTGAGAAAGCTTTGAGCAGTGCTGCTTGCCAAGGTAAGAACAAGTTTTTGAAGCTACACATTTCAAATATTATCTAGATTCTAGAATGTTTAGATAAAGTGTTCTGTACACAATGTAAATAGATTTATATCTTCGTCTGAAATGTTAATTTACGATTTTTCCAAACCTCTATGATAGTCTGTCAATAATAGCAGCTAAAGTTCCGCTTCGGGCATTTAAGTCTTTATCTCATTATAGAGAAATTGTGATATTAGAATTAAGGTATGAGTAGTGTTGAAGATGATTGAGATGGTTGTAGATGATTGAAGATAGTTGTAGATGGTTGTAGATGATTGTAGATGGCTGTAGATGGTTGTAGATGGTTGTAGATGGTTGAAGATGATTGTAGATGGTTGTAGATGGTTGTAGATGGTTGAAGATGATTGAAGATGATTGTAGATGGTTGTAGATGGTTGAAGATGATTGAAGATGATTGAGATGGTTACAGATGGTTGAAGATGGTTGTAGATGGTTGAAGATGATTGAGATGGTTGTAGATGGTTCAAGATGGTTGAAGATGATTGAGATGGTTGTAGATGGTTGAAGATGATTGAGATGGTTGAAGATGATAGAGATGGTTGTAGATGGTTCAAGATGGTTGAAGATGATTGAGATGGTTGTAGATGGTTGAAGATAGTTGTAGATGGTTGTAGATGATTGTAGATGGCTGTAGATGGTTGTAGATGGTTGTAGATGGTTGAAGATGATTGTAGATGGTTGTAGATGGTTGTAGATGGTTGAAGATGATTGAAGATGATTGTAGATGGTTGTAGATGGTTGAAGATGATTGAAGATGATTGAGATGGTTACAGATGGTTGAAGATGGTTGTAGATGGTTGAAGATGATTGAGATGGTTGTAGATGGTTCAAGATGGTTGAAGATGATTGAGATGGTTGTAGATGGTTGAAGATGATTGAGATGGTTGAAGATGATTGAGATGGTTGTAGATGGTTCAAGATGGTTGAAGATGATTGAGATGGTTGTAGATGGTTGAAGATGATTGAGATGGTTGAAGATGGTTGAGATGGTTGAAGATGGTTGAAGATGATTGAGATGGTTGAAGATGATTGAGATGGTTGTAGATGATTGAGATGGTTGTAGATGGTTGAAGATGATTAAGATGGTTGAAGATGATTGAGATGGTTGAAGATGATTGAGATGGTTGTAGATGGTTGAGATGGTTGTAGATGGTTGAAGATGATTGAGATGGTTGAAGATGATTGAGATGGTTGAAGATGATTGAGATGGTTGTAGATGGTTGAGATGGTTGTAGATGGTTGAGTTGAAGATGATTGAGATGGTTGTAGATGATATAGATAGTTGTAGATGATTGAGATGGTTGTAGATGGTTTAGATGGTTGTAGATGGTTGAGATGGTTGTAGATGGTTGAGATGGTTGTAGATGGTTGAGAAGCTTGCCACTGAGAAATATATTACTATGACTGCTAGTGTTTACACTGCTACTACTACTACTACTACCACAACTACTGCTACTACTACTACTACTACTACTACCACTACTATTATTACTACTACAAATTAAAAATATTCTTGTTACAATGACTGCTGATGATGACGTTCCTCCTTTTGCAAGCGAAGATGAGGATGACATGGAAAAAACATCAATAAAGTTACGGTTAACAAAAAGAACATAAAACAAAACATTTATGATTGATGTTACACGTACTCACAGTTATACTAAAGTCATGTCTTGGTCAAGTGAACACATTGTAAAGGATCAAAAATAAAAAGCGTAATAGCTTTTTAAAAAAAAAAAAAATTACCTAAACGTCAGAGAAGATCAAACGAACAGATGTGGGCTGTAAGAAGATTTCACGATCAGATGATGGCTGTGAGAGATTAAACGATAAGATGTGGGCTGTGAGAAGATTAAACGATAAGATGTGGGCTGTGAGAAAAACAAACGAATAAATGGGGGCTGTGAGAAGATCAAACGATAAGATTTGGGCCGTGAGATCAAACGATAAGATTTGGGCCCTGAGAATATCAAACCATAAGATGCAGCCCCTTAAAAAAATAGCCTTAATCGATTGCTGTCAAATTCCAAAAAATCCACCGAAGGAGGATGTGTCGGGCCATTGGCGCAAATAAAACAACGACACAACGCATTTCCATTCTCTGGATGACATCCAGCTGCAAATCTCGTAGAACAATGATCCTGCTTGAAGAGAGATCCAGCGGAAGTTTGAGAATGAACGCTGAAGAAGTAGAAGAAATTCCAAATACACTTTAAAAAAAAAATCTATCAGTGTACATAAGTCAAGTTGTAATCTGAATTTAAATGTATCCGTTTCTCAGGGCCTGTTACATCACCTGACGAGGACACAGACGACAATTCTACGCCATCTACAGGTAAATATTAATAGTATTACTGTTTTTCAGTGTTTATGTCAGTGTGATGTGTTTATTGTGTATTTCAGTGTGAAGTGTTTATTGTGTATGTTTATGTGAAGTGTGTATTGTGTATGTCAATGTGGAGTGTTTATTGTGTATGTCAATGTGGAGTGTTTATTGTGTATGTCAATGTGGAGTGTTTATTGTGTATGTCAATGTGGAGTGTTTATTGTGTATGTCAATGTGGAGTGTTTATTGTGTATGTATAATTATATATGTTCTTGTTGAGATACTGTTTTTTTTATAATTATGAAATACAAGGCTCTTTGCTCTCTATTATAAAGACAAATGTAGATAAATATGAGGGGAAGGATGAGTTGTGGAGCTCAATTCCCTTCACACAAGTCTTTGGAAAATTGGATAATAGGACATCAGATGTAACACTACGGGGAACATTAGAAAACAGTTGTAACACTACGGGGAACATTGAAAAATAGTTGTAACACTACGGGGAACATTAAATAATAGTTGTAACACTACGGGGAACATTAGAAAACAGTTGTAACACTACGGGGAACATTAAAAAATAGTAGTAACACTACGGGGAACATTGAAAAATAGTAGTAACACTACGGGGAATATTAAATAATAGTTGTAACACTACGGGGAACATTGAAAAATAGTTGTAACACTACGAGGAACATTTAAAAGAAACCGAGAGTAGCTCCAATTCCCATTTTAATACATCGTGGCGCTATGCCTCCACACAAGCATATGAACATATTTGTATATAACCAAAAATCTTTATTTACGGAAAAAACCAAAGATTTCTCTCCTTTCCCAGATTGTGAAAGAAGCATTGCAGATGTCATATTTTTGATGGACAGTTCGAGCAGCATCTGGGAGCCACATTTCCATACACAAATCAAGTTTATTCAACAGGTAACCTTGTCGTGTGTTCAGTTATAACTCTTTATGTCCATGAATGTAAGGCAGTCGAGAAAGCACAGTAGAAGTGGAGGCAAACATTGAACTAAATGTTAAATACTTATCAGATTTGCCAGTATATTCATTTAAAACTTAACTCTGTGGTGTAGTGGTAGTGATCTCGTCTTAGAAAGCATAGATAATGGATTCGAGTCCATCTTTAGCCAGACAGTAGAAAATTCTGATTACTTAGAGAAATCGCAGCGGAACAAAAATATGGGGTGTGGTGTAATGTGTCCTTAATGTGTCCTTCAACCAACTTTGTTTACCCAGGGGGTTTCAACGTGGACAATATGCTCATACGAGGGACAAGCGTGTTTCTGGGGGCTACGAAGTTAAATATTGGACATTTCTGGTCATGAACCCATCTCCGTGGACCACAGATTGGTTAATGTTTGGGTAATTTTTAATACGATATATAAAATCACATTACGGAGAAAGTTAACAAGTTTCTCCGGGGGGAATGCAAAGATTTTTAAAGAATGGCTTGTTTAACCTTTCTGGAAATTAACACAAAGATTTTCTACATTTAGTGAAATTTTGAATCGTCGCTGGAGTTATTGGGTGTATGTTATGTAGGTGAGATATTTAGATATCTTTAAAACAGCGCAGTGATTTGTCATTGACTTCTCTTCCAGAATATCATAATTTAGTTCTTGTAGTGAGGTAATACATGAAAACCTACCAAGAGATCCCCACAACCTTACTGCAGACAGTAGCGATGGTGTTTAGTTCTACTAGTGAGGTAATATATGAAAACCTTCCAGGTGATTTCCCCTCACCTTTACCGTAGACTATGTTGCGATAGTGCCTAGTTCAGAGGTGGGTAACCTTTGTGGGCTGGTTTCAGGATTGTTCGTCATAGATGGAGACAAGCATGTCACTCCAACACAGCAGAAACAACTTTCTAAAATGTTATTTTAGTTCTTCTTAATTGAAAAAGTATGACATTACTTTCGCCTCTATCCGGCGAAAATACTTTTTGCTTCCAAAGTATGACATTACTTTCGCCTCTACCCGTCGATAACATTTTTAAAATATCAACACATTTGGCGCTTGAGATTTAAAAAAAACTTTCAACTCAAATGTCGAACATCAATAGTAGATTGCTGGCTCCTTAGAAAAATCAAAACATGACTTCTTGTACTAGGAAATGAAAACATGACTTTTAGTACTAGGAAATGAAAACATGACTTTTAGTACTAGGAAATGAAAACATGACTTTTAGTACTAGGAACTTAACCAAAAAATGAGTACTCCTCTATCCTCCCCATCTTACGATTTCCAGCTAAAATGACCATTACAAATCCTGTGAAATAGAGGGGATTTTGGAATGAAAATGGGAAAAGGCCTTTATATTAAGGCAAACCTTCTTTCCCTTTCATTACAGAAAACGTATTTATGGCCCTGGAACTGCTGGCGATTCCACGGGAAGTCGATTTCGTTCTAAACATTGTTTTAAATTCGCAACATGCACGTTAATTCATATTTCTAACGTAGACATTTGTCTTACGTTTGGTCCAGAACTTTCTCTGAATTTGTATATAATACTTGTATTCCAAGGCACTTACTTTATTCCATGTCTGTACTGAGTGCCCAAGCCAGAACGTTTTGTTTTCTAGTTGCAAAGTAAGTTTGTAAATGTGCAATTGTCTTTGAATAGTACATACACGAGAACTTCCATGGTTCGGACAAGTAAACAGGCATGTTTCCTTGTTAAACTTCTTCTTCAGCGTTCATTCTCAAACTCCCACTGGATCTCTCTTGTAGCAGGACAATTGTCCAACTAGATTTCCAACAGGATGTAGTCCAGAAAATAGAAATGCGTTGTGCCGCCGTTTTATTTGCGCCAATAGCCGACACATCCGTCTTTGGCGGTCAAAACTAGATTCAGGAGGAAGCAGTGGATTGTGGAAGAAGCAGAGAAGTACAAAAATAAGTGGACAGATATCAAATAATTTACAGATTAGAATTTGTCTACACCTTTCCGCATCATTGAAAATATACGTATTTTAACGGGATGTGTATTGATGCGTCCAGTGTGGTACCCATAAGACCCTACCTCTGTGTATTGATGCATTCAATGCGTTACCCCTACGATCCTGAAGTGATTTAGGCTTCATGACGATAATGTCTATGGTCTGCCCATCAACTGGTTTCTTCTCTCTTCTGCTGTGTGCATAAATAAATATACAGTTAAACAGTCACAAACTTGAATAAGTTACCTCCTTCAAATATCTCGGGTTTCAAATATGTGATGATGGCAACGCGGGAAATGAGATTAAGCTAAGACTTGAGATGACCATGGCTGCCATGTCAAGATTGAATATGATATGGAAAAATAAGATCAGTATTACAGTAAAGATCAATCCATTCAGATCGCTAGTCCTACGTATACTGTTATTTGGATGTGAATGTTGAACACTCAATGCACATAAATAAGGATTCAGGCTTTTCGAAACAAGTGCTACAGATGTTTATTAATAAGTAGCTATAAAGAACACAAGACAAATATATTTGTCCGGCAGCAAATAAACAAACTTGCAGGTTATCAAGAACCACTGTGGCAGTGCTGAAACGCGTAAACTTGGTTGGGTTGGATATGTAAAGAAACGCTACCGGCTTTATACAATTATTATTCAAGGAAAAGTCGAGGGTGACATGAGGAGAGTAGGTAAGAGAAAATCATGGATTGATAATATCAAGGAAAGGTCTGGGGCGATTTTCTACACTTCTCCATATGGCGGAGGATATAATTGTTTGGATAGCTTTTAGTTCTGATATATCCAGTGTGGATCCCCTAATATCGTATCTGGTTATGTGCATTATTATATAAATAAATAACTGTATATACAGGTTGCCTATAAAGTCGCTGTGCACTCATCAACATTGCTAGTGACATTACATCAAATAAAGTGTTCATATTTAGTGTCGAAATGTGTGACATTACATGAAATAAAGTGTTCATATTTAGTGTCGAAATGTGTGACATTACATGAAATAAAGTGTTCATATGTAGTGTCGAGCTGTGTGACATCATTGACGTAACAACATTTATCTACAAAGAAATCACTACTGCTCATGACAACCCGTACTGATTTGTAGCACAACCAAGTTATTTCTTGGTCAGTGAATAACAGGTCACTCTAATAGTAAAACAACAATATGCTGATTTAGGTTATACATTGGACAATTTAAATACAGAACTTTCAATAACGTCATATTTAGCAGATATTTAATATCAAATTTAGTGCACAGCAACTTTTGAGACACCGTATATTATCACTGTAAGATAAATATGGTAGTTTGAAATCCCAAAATTAATTATTCCAATGTATTTTCAGGTTATTTCAAGTTTTGACATCGGTAAAGAGGCTACTCGAGTGGGTGTGGTTGCATACAGCGATGCTCCTGTTACAGTAGTTGATCTAACTGACCAGCAGACCTATGAATATATTCATCGTTCATTGTCTAACGCCCCTTACATCACCGGAGGAACTAACACGGCACTGGCTATCAATCACGCCAGAAAACAATTTTTTGCAAGTGCAGATTTTAGACCGAAAGCTGCAAAAGTTTTAATAATTCTCAGCGATGGTCAATCAAATAGTGTGAAGGAGACAATTGCTGCAGCGAACAAGGCACATGCTGAAAATGTGTATATTTTTTCAATCGGGATTGGTGATAAGGCTGACGATAATGAGCTGATGGCGTTGGCAAGCGACCCTGATGATCAATTTGTTTTCCGTGTCAACGACTTTGCGGCTCTCTCGGAAATCAAAGAATTATTGGCTATAAAAACATGCGATGGTAAGTGATCTTGTGTCTATAGTTGTCTCAATGAATGCTATTGATATTCAGTAAAACAGACACAATGTTAGTTTCTTATGCATGTTGGAGCGAGTGGCCGAATGATTAGAACTTAGTGCTCACAATCATGACGGCACATATTCTTCTTATACGTTAATTTTTAGAATTGGACAGTAATGACTAATAATATTATGTATTACTAGACTCTCAGAGGTGTCGCTAAGTTTTAAATAAAAATAGCCAAGGCATGACTCACAACTCATGACTCACAGACTATCAAAACATGCTGCGCAAGATAGAAAAGTACATGCTGTGAAAAGAATGGTGGGATTTATTGAATAACTCAATTGTTCAGAGTATTACATGAATATACTGCCCTGGTCATGCTAGGGTCAGAGGAAACGAGAGAGTCGACGTATTGGTAGACAATGCGGTGATAGACGGCTCATTGATGAGACCAGATAAAGGAGATTTGATCAAGGCAGTAACACATTCATTTCAAGATGATGCCAATGAAACTTAAAACGTACACATACAGAAAATTTCAGATTTGGGAGTATCTACAGGGGGGGGGGGGGAAAGGAAAAGTAATTTTTTTGTAAGGCTCCGTAGATCACACAATCAACACCTGACAAAGACTCTGAATCTACATACACTGGAATGGCTTCTGGAACGGAGGGCTGAGCACTTATGGGAATGCCCCACGTGATGTTAAGTTAGTTTATAATCAAGAATCAAGCCAAGACATAACCAAGTGCTTCTCTGTTCTTCCCAGCCCATAACACGTATTCGGCTGTAAATGTGCTGGAATACCACATCCATAGAAATCTGATGCTCAAATCTTATATAGCCAAATATGTAAATCTGATGCTCAAATCTTACATAGTCAAAAATATAAATCTGATGATCAAATCTTATATAGTCAAAAATGTCAATAGAATAACAGTCATGTAGTTGTTCTATTAAAATGTTTTTAATGGTTGGGATGAGGGAGGGAGAGGGGTATTTGTTGACAAGAGTACGCAAGCTGTCCTTGAATTCTTAACAGTTCTTGTCAACAAAATTGTTGATGTATATTGTGGACTACAACTTATCTTATGTTGTGTCCACAATAAACTTCTTCTTTTTAAGCACACACAGGAAGCCATAGATCTTTTCCAGCTTATATTGGAGGCTATAGAGCTTTTGCAGCTCACATAGAGGGCCATAGATCATTTTCAGATAACACACGGGGCCATAGAACTTTTACAGTTCACACACGGGGGGCCATAGAAATATTGCAGTTCACACAAGGGGTCCATAGAGATTTTGCAGCAGGAGTTCATAAAGCGTTTGCAGTTCAAACGGAGGGGGGGGGGATCGATAAAGCTTTGATTCTAGTGTTGTTTCTATGTGCAAGTATGTTTGTCTCAGCTGCTCTTATTCAGAACATTCCTGAAGTATAGGTTCAGTAGTCTGTGGTGCAATTACACATGATTGTGTTGTCAATTATGAATTGTGTGCACACGTGACGGCGAAGTTTGTTGTGTCATGTTCTGATGCGTAGAATTACGACCTGTTTTCAAGCGTAGAATTACGACTTGTTCTGAGGGTATAATCTCCAAATGTTCTGAGGCGTATAATTGCGATTTGTTCTGAGGTGTAGAATACCACTATTTTCTGATACGTAGTATTTCGACTTGTTCTGATCTATTCGTTATTTGATAGTTATCGTGTTGGTGTTGTGACGTTCTGATTTATTTGCTAATTAGTTGTTTTTTTTTAAACTGGTAAGTGATTGATACATCTGGTTGGTAGTTGAACAAAACTTAAATATGTGTATCTACTTCTTCTTCTTTTTCTGTGTTCATTCTCAATTTCCCTCAGATGAACATGATGTTCGAGGAGAATCATGCTTTATGTCATGGTTTACAGCATTGTTGAGATATCTACGCTTTTTGGCCAGACACACACGACTTCAACATGGCTTCTTAATCACTTTGACCCTATATGGGATGGGAAAGCCAACTTCACCCCCATAACCTCCTTTGTCTTCTCTTACAACATGCAGTGAAAGTAAACAGTGTTGCTGGTCTTTGCTCCCCCTTTAGGCCCTAAGTAACACACTGGCGTGTATCTGTTTGAAAATGATAAAACTATATTTTAACCTATGTTTATTTCTGCCTTCATTCATCTATGAAAGATAATGTTATATTTTAACCTGTGTTTATTTCTGCCTTCATTCATCTATGAAAGATAAAATTATATTTTAACCTGTGTTTATTTCTGCCTTCATTCATCTATCAAAGATAAAACATATTTCTGCACTTATAATGATAATATATTTTCCGTCGTTTATTTCATTCAACAGTTTCCCTGTCGTCAGCCCAAAACGATCAGGCGTTTGGTAAGTAAACAGTTATGTTGATATCTCTAAAGTCACAACATTCGATGCAATTCGTTTAACAAGTTTCACATTGCATACAACATTATGATATAGTATGGCACATGATTGTGGCAAGATTGCGAAGTACATTTAAGTTGGGATGAAATATTCGTCCATGTTTGAACAGCGCTTCCATGTACATGATGTGTTTCAATGAGCTATTCTTATTACCATTATTATTGTAACTATTATTAATATTATTATTACTCTTACTAGTAACCTACTACTATCACTGATACTACTACTACTACTACTACTACTACTACTACTACTACTACTACTACTACTATTACTATTACTACTACTACTACTTCTACTGCTTCAATTGATAATATTACTAATACTACAACTACTGCTGCCACGCTACTACTATTATTACAACATAATCAACTACTACTATTGCTACCACTATAAATATTACTACAACTATAACTACTGCTATTGTTACTACTACTACTACTACTACTACTACTACTACTACTACTACTTTTACTACTACTACTTAAATACAATTATTATTCTTATTACTACTACAACATCCAAAAAGGCATATGTTTTATGCATATTCTGTTCTCGCTCCTGCGAGTGGAAAATCTGCAAAATCGGCCAAGAGGCTGCAATTTGAGGGTTTCGTAGTTCACTAGTTATTCATTGGTCTGTGTCCTCTCCGTATGTAAAGGCGCAAAATGACACCATCATTCGAACTACTACTACTACTACTACTACTACTACTACTATTACTACTACTACTACTACCACCACTACCACCACAACAACAATAAAAACAATAACTACAACAATAACAACTACTGTTACAGCAACAATTGTAACAATTACTACTACCACTACTAATTTTTACTACTACAACTACCAGGCTACTATTACAACAACAACAACAACAACAACTTAATGGTACTATTAAAACATCTGCTACTACTATGACTATTATTATTACTACTACTACAACTACATTATTAATTTATTATTATTATTATTATTATTATTATATTTTCAAACTGCTTGAAACTATTAACAGTCTTATATACTATACATTTCTAATATAATTTGTAATTATTTTCTACAGAGGCCTGTCCAAGCGTTCCAACAGATGTTCTGTTCATCTACGACGTCGCTGCCCTCAATCGACACAACCACGACTACGTTATCAGTGTTATTACGGAGATTACAGAATCCAGGAGACTCAACAGCGATGACCTTCGTGTGGGTGTTTTGCGGGATGCACCAAGCGATGCTACTTCTGGTCTTCACGACATTGAACTAACCAATGATTGGACTCAATCTAACTTCAAATCCCGACTAGATCCTCATTCGCCTACAGCTTCTGTTGATTTACTATTTCGAAGAGCACGTCACGGCTACTTTCAATCAACTATTCAGTTTGACTATTTATCTCACAAGAGAACAATTGTGTTGTTTCTAGACTCCTTGTTGAGCAATTTATATGGATCAAAAATTGAGGCCATCCGCCTTAGAAGATCCCACGTCAACATTGTCGTAATCACCTTGGGCAAACAAACAAACAGACTGGAAGTCTTTGGATTGGCATCCTCACCCCATGATGTTTCTGTGATTGATGTTCCCGTTGTAGAAGATTCTCCAGTCCAAGAGGTTGTGTCAAAACTTTTGAGAGTTCTGTGTGAGTCAGTTCGGGGCTAGTGACAATATATATGTTAATACTATTGTTCTAAGTCAATCAAAACTTATCTAGTAATACATTTTCAGTTTACACATATTATTCTAAGTCAGATCTCAACATGCGATAAGCTCTCACGCTACAATATTGTTCTGTCAGATCGGATCATGTGATACATTTCCTCGTTACAGATTTTGTTCTAGGTAAGTCAGATCACAAGTGATAATTTCTTGATTTTCAAATATTGTTCTAAGTCGCTCAGATCAACTTAAATATTTGCACGTCAAATTATTGTACTATTTGAACACTATCCATTCTAGTGATAACCTACACTTTATTAATATAGTTCTTCTTCTCTTTTCCTGCTCTTGGAACGTGTTTATATCTGAAGTTTTTACATCATATTTCCATTTCGTGGGTTTATGTGTGGCATCCTGATTACTGTGGTGCCTCTCTTAACGGGCTGCCTCCGTCTTCAGTACCTGTACATGCTAGGGCAGACTGTGGTCTTGCTCGATTTTAGGCCTGGCCAGCCTTAGTTTTCAGCCTCTGTTGGCTGAACTAAGCCCCATCTCCGTAGTAAGGATCTTGTCTTATTGGGATTAATGTTGTTTTACATAATCCAGTTGGAAAAATGTGATAGAACCATGATCTCCTCCAATAAAGACATGTCAACTGAATTAATTAGGACCCCAATAAATCATTTTTCAAATTATTGTTGACCTTTCAGTTTGTCACTATTTACATAATTGGAATCCCATGGCAAAAATAGCCAAGGAGACTCCAAGTATATAAATAGTGACCAACCGAAACACAAGGACCTCCGTCCGTCACGTGACAGTTCTAGATAACAGATCTTACTGGAGACGGTCGGGATAGGTTAAGGTCATTTTGGGTTCCCCACGACTTGTGCAGAGAAGATCCTATAGGCCAGATTGTCGTAATGTGAACGAACAACTAAGCTGTGATAATTCGTGTCCTGGTGTCTATGTTGCTGTTTTGCAGATACAGACAGCAGACTTGCTGATACAGAATCGGTGTAAGTTTGTTTTTAGTTCCCTTTCTCAGGAGAAATATCTAGACTTGTTCATTTCTATTTCCTCTTCACTGTTCATTCTCAAACTCCCGCCGGATCTCTTTTGTAATAGGACTAGTTTTCCAGCAGGATTTAGCCCAGAAAATGGAAATATGTTGCATCGCGGTTTTATTTGCACAAGTGGTCGGAAACATCTGTCTTCAGCGATCATTTGTGTGTAACTTCTTAGTGTTCTTTTTATGGGGGCTATAATTTCAGTTCTTCGTCTGTGATCAGCTTTCTATGCACAGAAATCTATACAGGCCGGGTGCATTAATTCATCCCTCAGAAGACGGTCCTCACACCTGCCACACAGCTTCACTTACAGATCTGTCTCCTGCTGTCATCAGGACAGTCATGGGAAAATACCAGAAGTCCTGCTTCATACACGAAAGAACTAAAAATTCAATTCACATAAAAAGTAAGAGTACACCTTAAGACAGAGCTGTTTACTTAGTCTAGATCACAAACTGCATTCTATTATATCGACTGACAAATTCGAGTGCCAAACCTTTATTTATTTTCTAACATTAACACATTAACTCAAGCATTCCATGCCAGTTTTCTATTGTTGTTCATAATTTACTTGTCTAATCTGACTCCGTTTAATTTGTCATTTTGCAATTCTTATCAGACTTTCATATACAAAGAGAAATATATATATATATATCATGGGAGTGATAGAAGGAAATAATTACAACCTTATTAAGTTAAGATGTATCCTGTGAACCAGTGAAGTAAGTTACATTAACGAGAACGTTATTAATGTATGCACAGGAGTACAGTTGATGTAAATCTATTTATTGATAAACAATTAATGTAAATCTACATATTGATTTACAATTGAAGTAAATATCCATTGATAAAAATTGATGTAAATATATCCATTGATAAACAATTAATGTACATCTATCAAAGGATAAACAATTGATGTACATTTTTCCAATGATAAACAATTGATGTAAATATATCGACATTAATAAACAATTGATGTTAATTTATCCATTGATAAACAATTGATGTTAATTTATCCATTGATAAACAATTGATGTAAATCTACCCATTGATAAATAGTTGATGCAAATCTATCCAATGATAAACAGTTGATGTAAATGTATCCATTGATAAATAAGTGGTGTAGATCTATCCATTGATAAAAAATTGATGCAAATCTATCCATTGATAAACAGTTGATGTAAGTCTTTCCACTGAAGAACAATTGATATAATTATATCCCTGAACAAAACAATCGGTATAAATTTACTCTTCCGAGAAGAATTTATAATGAATGGTACACATTGAAGAACAGATAATGTACATTTCACCCGCGATGTAGATGCACATCTGACAGAAAAATTGATGCAAATGTACCCATTGTAGAAAAATTGATGCAAATGTACCCATTGTAGAAAAACTGATGCAAATGTACCCATTGTAGAAACATTGATGCAAATGTACCCATTGTAGAAAAATTGATGCAAATGTACCCATTGTAGAAAAACCATTGTAGAAGAATTGATGGCAATGTATAATTTGAAGAACAAGTGGTGTAGGCGTATTTTTAAAAGAACTATTGATGTAAATTTACCATCTAGTGAATACTTGATGTAAATATTCACAGAAAAGACAATTATTGACTTAAATGAACCTCATGACACTAGAACGTATATTTACAACAGTATTATTTCTACTTTGCTCATATGGTCTCAGGAAGCTCACTGCCCCCAGTCTCCCAAAACGTCTGGGCGTCGTGAACTCAACTGACCTAAATATTCTAGTCAGACTAAACACGTATCTATGTATCGCTGAAGCAAGGTCACTGTGTTATATACGTAATGATAAGAAATTGTTATATACCGTCTTACATAATATGTATTAATATGAAAAAAATGTAATACTTGTACCTTACGTTACCTGTAGGCCTAAACACTGTGCATTCCTTGAGTTATTTATTACTTATGCATTATTTACAAATGTATTTCTGTGTACAATTATATGTGTTCGCAAGTATATTTTTTTAATGTACATATTTAGTTCGTATTGAAGTTATGATGTCTTGTGAGCTATGTGGTCAATAAATCTCGACATTTATACAGGGTGTCTATATAGTCGTTGTACACTTATGTTCATTATTGTTAATACTATGTCAAATGAATTGTGGATATTTAGTAGGGGAGATGAGCAAGAGGTGGATACAAGTGGGAGAGACAAGTCACAAGATGGGCAGGCATAGTCTAGCAGAGTGTACCGTCGTAGCAAGTGACATAATATGTTTGATGTTTGGTGCAGCTAATCTTAGTCACCAGATGGGCAGGCATAGTCTAGAAGAGTGTACCGCCATAGCAAGTGACAGAATATGTTTGATGTTTGGTGCAGCTAATCTTAGTAGCAGAGACAATACTAGATGATGATGATGAATGCAATCGTTGTGACGTCATTGATGATAACAACATGAAAAACATTACTGCTCATGTCAGTCCCGATTTGGGTAAAGTGACTCGAAGTATTTCTTGGTCGGCTAATACAAGTTAGTTTTGCAGCACACAGCAATCGGCCAAGTCACCAAGTACCTTGTCTATACACAACACTCTATGACGTCATGTTGAGCACACATGTTGTCAAAAGAATTACAATTCAATACAATTCAAATTATATGCACAGAAACTTTACAGACACCTTCACATGGTTTCAAGCTTTTATGTTAACATCAAAGACCATCTACACATCGTTTCAAGCTAGTCAGTCAGTTCCTCTTCTGCCAAGTTTGGCACATAGGGCGGATGTCAAAGTTCTCCATTCCTGTCGGTCAGTTGCTAGGGATTGCAGGTCTTGTGCATTTATGCCTGTTGATTTTAATTCATTCATAAATGTTACTCTGAGCGCTGTTTTTGGTCTCCCCTCTTTTCGTTTCCCGTCTGGTGTCCACATGAAGGCGTGTCGTGATATTCTGTCTTCCTTCATCCTAAGTACGTGACTGATGTATGTCCAGCGGCGTTTTCCATCAGCGAATGTATGTCCATCAGCGACTGATGTATGTACGTCAAGTATTCTTGTTTTGTCTCCTCTCTTAATATGTCTTTTGATTTGAAGTATTTCCAATTAGTATTTGTAATTTTTCTGAGGCATCTATTCTCGAAGGCAACTAATTTCTTATCCATTATTGCGATAGATTTCCAACTTTCACGTCCATATGTCAATGATGGAATCACACTTGCATTGAATAGTCGTAGTATGATGTGTTTACTTGCGATCTTCGATCTCCAGATGTTTGAGAGTTTATTAAAGGCGTTGGAAGCGAGATCGATTCGAGTCTTGATTTCTGAGTTGGTATCCCCGTCTGCTATTATCTTGCTTCCCAAATATACGAAATTTGAAACGTTGTCTAGTATATTATCATCTAGTTTAATTGATTCTGTCAGGCCGGTAAAGTTCATAATTTTCGTTTTATGTGTGTTGATGTGAAGACATATCTATAGCCATGCATGAGAGCTGCTTTGGTAATACCATTCCTAGGGTGGTTAGTAGATGTGTGAACATGAGATTATTAGCCTTGGATAGTTGGTAGATGAGTGGACAAGAGATTATTAGCCTAGGGTGGTTGGTAGATGAGTGGACAAGAGATTATTAGCCTAGGGTGGTTAGTAGATAAGTGGACAATATATTATTAGCATAGGATGGTTGGTAGATGAGTAGACAAGAGATTATTAGCCTAGGATGGTTGGTAGATGAGTGGACAAGAGATTATTAGCCTTGGAAGGTTGATAGATGAGTGGACAAGAGATTATTAGCCTAGGGTGGTTGGTAGATGAGTGGACAAGAGATTATTAGCCTAGGGTGGTTAGTAGATAAGTAGACAATATATTATTAGCATAGGATGGTTGGTAGATGAGTAGACAAGAGATTATTAGCCTTGGAAGGTTGGTAGATGAGTGGACAAGAGATTATTAGCCTTGGAAGGTTGGTAGATGAGTGGACAAGAGATTATTAGCCTAGGGTGGTTGGTAGATGAGTGGATAAGAGATTATTAGCCTAGGGTGGTTAGTAGATAAGTGGACAATATATTATTAGCATAGGATGGTTGGTAGATGAGTAGACAAGAGATTGAAGAAGTAATTTGGTGAACCGCGCACGTTTCAAAATGTATCCACAAGTTATATCTGGTTGTGTAAGGACATATAATTAGTTAGTTAGTAATTCAGTTAGTTAAGTAGTTTATTAGTCAGTCGGTCACTAAGTCAGATAGGACGTGTAATTAGTTAGTTTGTCAATAAATCAGTCAATTAGTTTATTAGCCAATCAATCAGTCAGTCAGTCAGTTAACTCATCCTAGACCATAAATTGTTACATAGTGTAGTAGTTACATAAATGTTACATAGTGTAGTAGTTACATAAATGTTACATCATCATAGTGTAGTAGTAATGTCTTTCTATGTTGATAACCTTGTTGCAAGTTGCTATAGCACTTGTGTATTGTTTATGCCAGTAATTGCGTTTTATGAAGTATCTATTTTCCTTTTGCGCTGAAGTTAGCGCATAGGCAGAGGTCAGATCTCTTCAATTCTGTCTGTTCAAAGCTATTCTGTGCAGTTCTTGAATAGTATGAATATTGATTGTTTTACTTTCTCTAAGTATTGTTCTTCTGAGTGTTTCTTTTGGTCTACCCCTTGTTCTTTTGCCTGTAGGTATCCATTCAAGAGATTGGTGGTGTATTCTGTTGGTCTCTGCGCGTAGGACATGCCCG
This sequence comes from Meghimatium bilineatum, assembly GCA_034231615.1. Lineage (NCBI taxonomy): Eukaryota > Metazoa > Mollusca > Gastropoda > Stylommatophora > Philomycidae > Meghimatium > Meghimatium bilineatum. The sequence goes on along the minus strand of CM067298.1, from coordinate 11,400,929 downwards.
ATGTAGGACCAACGGCGTTTTCTGATAACATCTGTGATGAATTTTTGATGTGTCTCTTCTCTGATTTTATCATTCGATTTGAATTCACTCCAATGGGTGTTAGTTATCCTACGAAGACATTTGTTCTCGAAACTCAGTAATTTCTTTTCTGAAGATAAGGAGCTTTTCCAGCTCTCACATCCATATGATAGCACCGGAATAACGCAGGAATTAAATAAGCGAATTTTCGTGAGTGTGCTGATTGACTTTGACTTCCAGATATTAGACAGTCTGTTAAATGGACTTGATGCTAGGGCAATGCAAGTTGTAATTTCTGGCATGACATCACCGTCGAGTGTTAATTTGCTTCCTAGATAGGAACATTTCTGTATTTTTTCAAGTTGTTGTTCATTTAAAGTAATTTTGTTAGGTGAATTGGTGAAGTCCATATTTGTTGTTTTTGCTGAATTGATTTGGAGACCTATTTGTCCTGCAATGAGTTTTAATCTATCAGTTTTTGTTTGTGCATCTTGATGGTTTTCACTCAATAGTGCAAGATCATCGGCAAAATCCAGATCTTCTAATGTTGTTTTATTTATCCATTTGATTCCTAAATTTGTGTAGGATGTGCTTTTTCTCATCGCCCAGTCAATTGCGATATTGAATAGTAATGGTGACATAGGGCAGCCTTTTTTAACACCAGTAATCACAGGGAACCATCCTGAATTGCCTTTTTCTGTTCTAACACAATGATACTGTGCCACACACTCACACAGCATTTTGAGTTGGTATAGAATGATTTTATCACATGTATATATTTATTTTGGAATCCATATATTTTTAAAATTTCCCAAAGCGATGGTCGATGGATGCTGTCGAAGGCTTTTTGAAAATCAACGAAATTTATTATGAGATTAGATCTAAATTCTAGACATTATGAAGTATGGCCATCATAAAATATGGACATGTGATTAGTTATTGTGAAGGATATTAACTCTTTGTATCCATAGAGATTTACCAGTACTGCAGTAATATACTTAGATGTGCTTATAAAATGGGGGATTTATCGGCTTACTGGCTTGTTGTGATGGATAACATATTGAACATATTGGTGACCATGACAGAGATAAAAAGTGAAACTATTTGTATATAGTGTGGTGTTTCAAACATGCGCGCTTGTCTACTGTATATATTGTTTGAATGTATGGCAATACAAAACTGTTGGAAGGCAAGACTCAGGTAAATCTGTTGTAGAGACCTCCAAACCATTTAATTAGGTCAGGTCATTTAATTTGTACCTGTGGTGGAGCTTACGCTCTTTCAACGGTGGGTTTGAGTCTTGACCGTTTTTAACAAAAGAGCTCCGAAATGGGGGTGGGTTGCTAAAAATTAACGTAAAAAAATGATTTTTATACACCAATAAAGTTCTTGGATTCGAAATGTTTTTCGACAAATCGAAAAATAAATTTGTTCTTTCTTCCGTACTTTGCTAAAAAAAATGTTTGGAGAGGTGATAGAAGTATGTTTTGTGTACAGGAATAAGTGGAGTGTGGGGCTGAATTATTGACAGTTTATTGACAAGAGAGGAAGGCAGATAATGGTTTGAGGAAACATTGTTGAGTTAATGTATGAACATCCTCTCTAATGCTTACACTATGACAAGCTTCAATGTTGCCACTTAGTATTTTGTGCGCTGTGATTATGTTGCGATAACATCCGTCTACTCCACGACATAACAGCTGGTGCCGCTCCTGACTTGGGGGGGGGGGGGGGGGCTTGTCAACGACACAAGAGCTGGTGCAGCTCCTGACTATGGGGAACGTGCCGCTCCGGATTTGGGGAACTTGGAATGCTTTCTGCTTGAGCATCCTTGCCATAGATAGATATTCTTAATTTGCTATGATGGTTAGTAATTTCTGTAAGTTAGTAATACTGGTTCGTAATTTCTGTAAGTTAGTAATATTGGATAGTAATTTCTGTAATTTAGTAATATTGGTTAGTAATTTCTATCAACAAAGGTACACAGTTTCCAGATTGTTTATAATCACTGAAACTTAACTTTATACATTGAATCTCACACTCCTATTTGCAATTTGAACATAAAATCGGACCAGATGTATTATAATAGTATTCAAAGTTATATATTCGAATAGTTATAACGAAACAAAAGTTTGCAGTGGTGCCATTCAAAATATGCTCAGGGGAGGTTACTAAACAAATTATGAGTTCTCGTTTTCCTTCGCTAGGTTACTCCAAATGCCAATTTTGTGAGTGTACGCAAGTGAGTGTGGTAGATGTGCGTTTTAGTGTGTGTCCCATCATTTAGGTTTGAATGACCCACCAGATGACCCTCTATGCGAACAGCAAACGTGTAGTAGAAATCATCGCTACAGAGTACATCTTTCCTACATGGAAGCACCGCCACACATCATACTTGCAACTACCCCCACCCTAAATATACTTCGTCTAAAGGTACTGTACTCCACTGAGAATTGGAGTCTTCGTAGTATGAAACATAGTTCTGAACATCAAACTCACCCTCCACCCACCGCCTTTACCACTTTTAAAAACGACACAAAAGATACTAAATAGCGCTAGTGCTCCAAATGTCTGGATTCGTAACAGACAAGACACAGACTGTTTCTGTGGAGTGTATATTAAAATTAATGTGTGTTGTAGGACATTTTTGCTCTAGTTATGTGTTTCTATATTTACGTGAATACGCATGAGAAAGGTATGTGGGTCTTAACAGCGACCAAACAGACCTACCATTATGTAACAAACCTACCACCATGTAACAGACCTACCACCATGTAACAGACCTACCACAATGTAACAGACCTACCACAATGTAACAGACCTACCACAATGTAACAGACCTACCACAATGTAACAGACCTACCACAATGTAACAGACCTACCACAATGTAACAGACCTACCACAATGTAACAGACCTAGTACTATATAGCAGATCTTCAACAATGTAACAGACCTACAACAATGTAACAGACCTACAACAATGTAACAGACCTAGCACCATGTAAAAATATACTTCTAGTAGAATAATATAACTATATAGAAAAGCATTTTCCAATGAAAATCTCTCCAATATGCATCTTTACATTCAGAAATGATGTATCTTGTTTACGTTCATAAATGATGTATCATCTTTACATCCATAAATGCCGTATCATCTTGTATGTCCTGTTGCCTGTCCCCGCCCTGCTCTCCCCACACATGGGTTTAATGCATGTCTTATTTCAGTTTCTTACTTCTATCTTCTATCTTCTATCTTCTATCTTCTATCTTCTGTCTTTTATCTTCTGTCTTCTGTCTTTTATCTTCTGTCTTCTGTCTTTTATCTTCTGTCTTCTATCTTCTATCTTCTGTCTTTTATCTTCTGTCTTCTATCTTCTGTCTTCTGTCTTTTATCTTCTGTCTTCTGTCTTTTATCTTCTGTCTTCTATCTTCTATCTTCTGTCTTCTATCTTCTATCTTCTGTCGTCTATCTTCTATCTTCTGTCTTCTATCTTCTATCTTCTGTCTTCTATCTTCTATCTTCTATCTTCTGTCTTCTATCTTCTATCTTCTGTCGTCTATCTTCTATCTTCTGTCTTCTATCTTCTATCTTCTGTCTTCTATCTTCTATCTTCTATCTCCTATCTTCTATCTTCTGTCTTCTGTCTTCTATCTTCTGTCTTCTATCTTCTATCTTCTGTCTTCTATCTTCTATCTTCTATCTTCTGTCTTCTATCTTCTATCTTCTATCTTCTATCTTCTATCTTCTGTCTTCTATCTTCTATCTTCTGTCTTCTATCTTCTATCTTCTATCTTCTATCTTCTATCTTCTATCTTCTATTTTCTATCTTCTATCTTCTGTCTTCTATCTTCTGTCTTCTATCTTCTATCTTCTGTCTTCTATCTTCTATCTTCTATCTTCTATCTTCTGTCTTATATCTTCTATCTTCTGTCTTCTATCTTCTATCTTCTATCTTCTATCTTCTATCTTCTATCTTCTGTCTTCTATCTTCTATCTTCTGTCTTCTATCTTCTATCTTCTGTCTTCTGTCTTCTATCTTCTGTCTTCTATCTTCTATCTTCTGTCTTCTGTCTTTTATCTTCTATCTTCTGTCTTATATCAAAAAATCCGCAAGGGTGATGAAGAGTTGCAAACAGACAATGCAACTTTGTTGTTCTATAATAGTCTCGTAGATGGCGGGGAATGCCAGATGTGCCACTACTGCGCTAGAGTTCAGAAATCTGACAGAAGGATGATGACATAGTTAACCCAGAAACATATACAACGCTCCTGGAAGGACATACCAATCCTAGGACACTGTCACGCTGGAATGAAATGTCCCCGTGCAGAGAACAAACAAACATGCATTCATAAATTCTCCTAATACAACCATCTCTTTGAAACAAAAAATCCTATACTATTTCGTGTATCACCTAGGTTACCAAACTCAGGAGCACTTGTGCCTTTATCAGAAAAATGATGGGCTGTCAAGAGATGCCTCCTAAGTTGAAAAAGCTAAAGGGACTATATTCTCATATATTTTTTATAGTTTACATACATTCGCTATCATATTCTAATGTACTGCCGAAAACGGATGTGTTGGGCCATTGACGCAAATAAAACGGCAACACAACGCATTTCCATTCTCTGGACTACATTCAACTGGAAATCTTGTAGGACTATTGTCCTGTTACAAGAGAAATCCAGTGGGAGTTTGAGAATGAACGCTGAAGAAGAAGAATATTCTAATGTGCAATAATGTTCTATTCCAAGCAATGGTATTTATGCACGACCAATGATGTAACGCTAAGTTAAACCAAAGATTGTATTAACATTGTTCATTATTTATCTGAAATTTAACAATGATGTTATATTTATTTTTACTATAATATTTGAAAATGATATCAATGTGTTAAATCCCAACAATTTGATATTGTTAATGTTAACATTGTTAACATCCGTATTTACGATTAACTTCAGTTTTTTGCCAGTTTATTACAGTTTACAATGTAAGAGTCGTAATTATTGTTAAAAACACTCCATGTTATGACACTTTCAGAATATGACACTATTTTCATGCAGTTACGATGATACAAGGTTAACTATGTTTCTGTGTGAAGAATTCTGTGATATGAAATGTTTACTGTATTCCAAGAATATTGATAATAGACTCAAATTAAGAATACAGATAAAAGACTCGACTCCTTTGAAAACAAATGCCTACGTACCATTCTGAACGTTAATTGAAGTAACTTTAAATCTAACACTACTATAAGAGAGGAAAGCAAACAAACCTATATATCTTCCTTCATTAGACAAAGGCGTTGGACTTACATCGTTCATGTTCTCAGAATGAATAGCCTAAGAATTACCCAGCAATCACTATATTGGGTGCCACCTGGAGTAAGAAGAAGAGGGAGACCTAGAGAAACTCTACGAAGAACCATTAATAGAGAAGGCATGTCAATGAACCTAAACAACACGCAACAATTGAAAGACCTGGCAACACAAAGACAGAAATGGAAAGCTATGGTTTCTGCCCTATGCGCCGCCTATGGCCCTGGAGGAACATAATATAACATAACATTCCAAGAATGTTGCGTATTTCAATTCTGAGTCTGAATGTAATGGAATTTTTTTGTCTTCTTCTTCAATGTTCATTCTCAACTCCCGCTGGATCTCTCTTGTATCAGGACCATGGTCCTACTAGATTTCCAGCAGGATGTAGTCCAGAGAATGGAAATGCGTTGTGTCGCCGTTTTATTTGCGCCAAATGCCCGACACATCCGTCTTCGGCGGGAAATGTAATGAAATGATTTTTATGTTTCTGATTACGAAATCCTGCGCCGTATTTTTTTACCTGAAAAGCTTGTATTGAAATCTTTGAAATGATTTGTATTGATCGCGTAAAAATGGATAAATATAAGGCACGATAGTTTTTCGGCCTACCAAAAATGTAGGTGAACTCCAGCAACCTGGTGTGGGCCGAATCCAGCATAATGAGACACTTATAAAACCATGGGCATCCACTGTATGAATGTCACTTCCAGTAGTCTCGATTCGTTTTGTCATTTGTTTCAACTGCGGTCCTGTTTGCAGATGATGGATGTATCGGGCCATATGCGCAAATAAAATGGCGACACAGCGCATTTTAATTCTCTAGACGAGATCCTGCTGGAAATCTAGTAGAACCATGTTCATGGTACAAAAGAGATACAGTGGGAGTTTGAAACTGAACGCCGAAGAAAAAGAAGAAATGAAGTTAAAAAAAAAGAATGTAATGTCGACGCTTAGCACAACTCTTCAACACTTGAATTTTCCCCAGTGCAAGTCATGTTCACATCCATCCTACCCTGTTTAACATGATGTTCTCTGCTATGTTGGATAATGCCTCCAGGCATCTGGACTTGGGAACAGACGTCACATATATCATTGATTTAAAAGTGTACAACCTTCGGCGTCTTCCAGCAACAACCAAAGTCAAATCACACACAATCAATGATCTTCTATTTTCTGATGACTGTGCCATAAATGCAAACTCAAATTATTATAGACAGATTCTCCAAATCATGCACCAACTATGGAATTTCTATTAACACAGAGAAAACAGAAGGCATGTTACAATCAGCACCTGACAAAAAGCTATCATGAGACAAACATAAAGGAAAATGGCGTAGCACTGAACACTGTAACACTGTTGCGTTGAGGAAAAAGTCACCAATACTTGCTATGTTTAGAAGATATTTGACTGTGTGTCCTTATGTCCAAGATAGTTATCTTCTTAGTTGATTTTCTGTCTTCCAACAAATGTTGCTAACCATGGTTTGATCTATCCTTGATACTATACTATACTGGCTATATCCTCTTTGCTCTAATGCAATTTCTCGTCTCTATCTGTGCTTTCTCCTTTTTATGTCTCCGTTATTTTCTTATTTTCATTACTCATTGTACGATATGTGTGTCCCCAAGTAGAGTAATCACTCTTCTTCCATTGGTCTCCCTTCTGATGAAGCCTTCTTCGTTTAAACGTCAAATGTGTTTGCGATTTATTTTTAGTATATTGTATTAGCCTTTTGTAGTTTTTTTTCTATCTGTGCCTTTTATTTGCGCAATATCTAAGATAAAAAAGAATAAAATAATTAAAACATAAATTTCACAGTTCATTGTAAATCTGATTTAAGCTGGTTTTTGTTTAGTTATAACGTGTTTTAGGATTTGTTCAGTTATAACGTGTTTTAGGATTTGTTCAGTTATAACGTGTTTTAGGATGTGTTCAGTTATACTGTGTTTTAGGATTTGTTCAGTTATAACGTGTTTTAGGAATTGTTCAGTTATAACGTATTTTAAGATTTGTTCAGTTACAACGTGTTTTATGATTTGTTCAGTTATAACGTGTTTTAGGATTTGTTCAGATATAACGTGTTTTAGGATTTTTTCAGTTATAACGTGTTTTAGGATTTGTTCAGTTATAACGTGTTTTATGATTTATTCATTTATAACGTGTCTTAAGATTTGTTCAGTTATAACGTGTTTTAAGATTTGTTCAGTTATAACGTGTTTTAAGATTTGTTCATTTATAACGTGTTTTAGGATTTATTCATTTATAACGTGTCTTAAGATTTGTTCAGTTATAACATTTTTTAAGATTTGTTCAGTTATAACGTGTTTTAAGATTTGTTCAGTTATAACGTGTTTTAGGATTTGTTCAGTTATAACGTGTTTTAGGATTTGTTGTTATAACGTTTTTTAAAAGATTTCTTCAGTTATAACGTGTTTTAAGATTTGTTTATTTATAACGTGTTTTAAGATTTGTTTAGTTATAACGTGTTTTAGGATTTGCAGGATGATATGTAATGTCGATGAAAGACTGATTGGTGAATCCTGGTCACATGACCTCTTTAAAATATATAGAAGCTGAAATGTCTTAGATATTAATTTCATCTTCATTTTCCCAGAACTAAATTCATGTCTTGTCTGACTATATGTAATAAGTTTTATACATAAAATAATATATAATACGTGATTTAGTTACGCGTATTCAGCATTTACAATGAATTACCGCAGTCCTCAATTTCCTCCGTATTCTTCATTGCCAACATTTTAGTGATTTGATCATTGCTTTTCATTCAAAGAACATTGTCCCTGTGTTTACACCACATTTATTGTTAAGAAAATAATTGTTTTAATAAAACTTGTATTTAATTAATTTTTTACCAAGAAAAGTATTGTTTTATTTAATTAATTTATTGCTAAGAAAATTATTGATATTTTTCATAAATATTTATTAACAAGAAAATTATTTCTATATTTAACTGGTTAAAAAAAAAAATTTGTTGAATACTGTACAAGTGGCGTTCTTTGAAACAACATGCTTTCACGTTTCTGGTGTCCGAATGGGGAACAAAGAGCAGACACCACTGTTATGTCATGCATGGCATAAGAGACAACAAACTAATAATGAGAGTAATGTTTGCTATCCAATCACAAAGTCGTCGTAAAGTCAGTTGTTGCCGGCCGAAAGCCGCAGATATCGCATTCCACTTTCATGGCTACATCCTGCTAGACAGAATCCGTTTTCTCCTTCTTCAGCGTTCATTCTCAAACTCCTGCTGGATCTCTCATGTAACAGAACAATGATCCTATTAGATTTCCAGCAGGATGTAGTTCAGAAAATGGAAATGCATAGTGTTGCCGTTTCATTTGCGTCAATGGCCCGACACATCCATCTTCGACGGAGAATTAGTATGAAATCGACCTGAGAAGAATAATACATTGTGTAGATGTTTATCTAACTGGTAATGCCGTATTGTGTAGATGTTTGATGTTTATCTAAATGGTTATACGACATTGTGTAGATGTTTGATGTTTATCTAAATGTTTATACGACATTGTGTAGTTGTTTGATGTTTATCTAAATTGTTATACGACATTGTGTAGATGTTTGATGTTTATCTAAATGGTTATACGACATTGTGTAGATGTTTGATGTTTATCTAAATGGTTATACGACATTATGTAGATGTTTGATGTTTATCTAAATGGTTATACGACATTGTGTAGATGTTTGATGTTTATCTAAATGGTTATACGACATTATGTAGATGTTTGATGTTTATCTAAATGGTCATACGACATTGTGTAGATGTTTGATGTTTATCTAAATGGTTATACGACATTGTGTAGATGTTTGATGTTTATCTAAATGGTTATACGACATTGTGTAGATGTTTGATGTTTATCTAAATGGTTATACGACATTATGTAGATGTTTGATGTTTATCTAAATGGTTATACGACATTGTGTAGATGTTTGATGTTTATCTAAATGTTTATACGACATTGTGTAGTTGTTTAATGTTATCTAAATTGTTATACGACATTGTGTAGGTGTTTGATGTTTATCTAAATGGTTATACGACATTGTGTAGATGTTTGATGTTTATCTAAATGGTTATACGACATTGTGTAGATGTTTGATGTGTATCTAAATGGTCATACGACATTGTGTAGATGTTTCCATGTATATTAAAATTGTGAAAAGATAATGCGAAAATGCTGGTTATTTTTGTTTTTTCTCTATTGGTACAATAATGTTAAAGATTTCTTTTAGATATTAATCAATTGGTGACCAGCGACCATATCCATACAACTCATGAAATATGTACAGCTGCTTGTGAACATTTGAAATTGTTTACTATTATAATAAATATAAGTAAATTCAAGACATAAATTATTTCCAATTATTTGAAGCAAAATTGTACTGTATATATATGTTATCCATGTTCACAAGAAAACCTATCGGCCCTTACAGAATTAATACGGATGTTATGTGTTATATGTTTGTTGTTACTGAGGATACTTCAATACCTGTACGGAATGTTTGTTGTTGTTGTATTAGTCCTTGTCTCGGTTGGTCCGCTCTTAGTGTCTTTAGTGCAGTTTGAATGTCTTGACAAAATCGAATCTTTTTTGGAGATGCGGTTATTAAAGTACGGAAACTCTCGTGTACGAGAGTTGCTAAGCGATTTGGTGCCGTTGAACGGACTGGTTCAATACCCGTTAGACTCGAGAATTTTTAATAAATATAATAAATCCAACTCAGAATAAATTCCTCGCTAGTGGCTAGCGAGGGGAAATGGGCAATCCCGAGTAAACTTACCACACAGCCCTTAACCTGTGACTGACCTAGCACGTCGACAGGGGATACACAAAGTGCTCAAAAAGAAACTTAAATGGAGAGGAAGGCACATCACACGCAAAAGAGATCAGCAATAACAACAAAAATAGCAACCATCAACATCTGCGGCATTAAATACAAGGAAGAACAACTCATAGAAGAAATGATTAAAAGAATGACAATGCGAAACATGGTGTAGGGTTTATAGTGGAAGAAAAAACTGCCAAAAACACCAGGTTTTATTCCACAACAGCATTAAAAACCTGCAAGACCACCTAAGCATAATAGACACAGCAGGCAAGCAATTTGGAATGAAAATCAACATAGACAAAACAGAAGTAATGAATATTGCAAGAGAAAAGGAGAACATCAACATACAGATAAATAATAAACAACTAAAACAAGTAGATGAATTCAAATATCTGGGCAGCACATTAAGATATGACAACAAACAAGAAGCAGAAATAAACGCAAGATGTAATAAGGCCTGTCAGATCATTGGTCAATTAACACCTTTACTAAGAAACAAGGATATTACACTAGAAAAAAAGAAAGCGCTTTTCAACACCATTTTCTTACCAACATTGTGTTATCAGTGTCAAACTTGGACATTAGATTCTAGAACAATACATAAGATTAACACCACTGAAATGAAATGTGTGAGACGTATGATTGGAGTTAGCTTGAGAGACAAAATCAGGAATGAAGCACTAAGGAAACAATTAGGGATCAATAGAACAATTAGGGAACAATTAGGAAACAATAGAATACATCCAGAAACAACAAGTTAAATGGTACGGCCACATAACCAGACAGAAAGAGCAAAGTATTATCCAAAAAACACTTAACAAACGATACGAAAACAGGAGACCTATTGGACGCCCTCGTAAAAGGTGGATAGATAGTGTATTAGAGAAACTCGGAAATATAACAGCAGAGGAGGCAAATAGAAGGGCAAAAGACCGTACACTCACTCTCCCCTCAACACCGAAAGGTACATTAGGACAGAAAGAAGAAGAAGAAGACGAATAAATTCCAAAGTAGCATTATTTATTCTATACAGTGCATGTGGATAAGGAATCTGTAATACTGTTTTCCAAAACCTGCCTCACATTTCTATGTCAATCTTGTAAAACAATCTTCTCATAATCGTACTTGCCACTAGTCTCATGAACATCAATGTTATTATTATCATTGCAATCAATATTATTGAAATGATTATTATTACAATCATTATTACTGTTATTGTCTATATGGATGTGGCAGATAGCAATATTATCATAAATATTATGACAATCAGAGGCATCTCCCTACTGAGACATATAGGAAAAATATACGCAAAGATCTTCGAGCAAAGAATACGACACATAAGAGAACCTCAATTGAGCCCCACTCAATTTGGTTTTAGAAGAGGGCTAGCTGCACCGACGCATTATTCACACTGAGACAACTAAGTGAAAAAGCTTTTGAATACAATCAAAATATCAACGCTATATTTATAGACTAGGAAAAGGCATTCGATAGAGTAGATAGGAATATTCTCTGAGAAACATTAGAGAAGTATAACGTCACTGGTCAGCTATTAGACAACATAAAAACACCTAACCAAAATAGCAGTGTAGTGGAACGAATTGCAGATGGAACGACCGAAACTCTTGAAGCTAAATCAGGAGTCAAACAGGGTTTGGTGTTTTCCCCTTTACTTTTCAATATCTATATGGATAGAATAACGACAGAAGCTATTATTTTAAAAGAGGAAAATACAATCAATGCAGACAACTAAGTAGATGAAAACACAAGTGAAATCAATAAACTTCTGTTCGCTGACGATCATAGCCTGATAAACAATTACATAGAAAAAATGCAAATCCACATACATGCAATATCAACATCTTGTAAGAAGTAAAACATGAAAATCAACATACACAAGACGGAAGTTATGAAAAACATAAAGACACCAACAACAATAGACATCACAATAGGCGATTCAGCAGTGAAACAAACAAAAAACGAATTCAAATATTTAGGAAGTGTTTTCTCAGAAAATGTGAAACTAGACAGAGAAATATAATCGAGATGCCAGAAAGCAAACACAGTGATATATCAACTGTCACCATCACTCCTTCATCCAAAGATCAATATGGACATAAAGAGACAGATAATATCTACAATTTTTATACCAACACTTTGTTACCGGTATCAAACATGGTCTTTAACAACCTCAAAGCAGAGAAAAATCATCACATGTGAGAAGAAGTGTTTAAGAAGCAGCTATGGTCACCAAAACTGGACAGAGTAAGAAACGAGGATATCAGAACAAGGGGATAATGCATTGTATAGAATATATATATATATATATATATATATATATATATCTTCAACAGATAAAATCGTTTGGTAACATTGTGAGAATGAACCCAAGCCAATTACCACTGAGAGCTTATAACAAATGATCCGCTGGATGGAGAACAAAGGGAAGACCGAGAAAGAGATGGATCGATAACATCACGACCAACCTTCACAAACACGGACTCAGTACGACTCAGGCATCACATTTGGCCTTGAACAGAAACTTACAGCTCTCACCCCCTACGCTAAACAGTAAGTGTGGATTCTATGAACTAGCTTCCACCTGGGGATAAACAATAAACAATCATGATAAAAACAAACATCATTACTGTCAACATCACTCTCATTACTACTGTCAAAATCACTCTCATTACTACTGTCAAAATCACTCTCATTACTACTTTAAAAATCACGCTCATTACTACTTTAAAAATCACTCTCATTACTACTGTCAAAATCACCCTCATTACTACTGTCAAAATCACTCTCATTACTACTGTCAAAATCACTCTCATTACTACTGTCAAAATCACTCTCATTACTACTGTCAAAATCACTCTCATTACTACTGTCAAAATCACTCTCATTACTAGTCAAAATCACTCTCATTACTACTGTCAAAATCATTCTCATTACTACTGTCAAAATCACTCTCATTACTAGTCAAAATCACAGTAGTAATTACTGTCAAAATCACTCTCATTACTAGTCAAAATCACTCTCATTACTACTGTCACAAGCTGCGTCGTACCATTATAAGCTCATGTGAAGTTGAAACAGCCACTTACATCATTGGTACAAACATTGTAACTGACTTTATTATTTAGATCACATCAGTTACGTTGCCATTTTGTTAACGTTACTGCCATAGTTTTGTTAACATCACTGTCAGTGTTGCTGCCACTGACTTCATTTTTACTATTACTGCTATTTTCACTATTTTATAATGCCCCTGCTGGTATGACTGTCAGTGACGACATTATTAACACCACTACCAATATGGTTGCCTCTGTCATCATTATAGCTGCCGCTGTTATCAAAATAGCTGCCGCTGTTATCATTATAGCTGCCGCTGTTATCATTATAGCTGCCGCTGTTATCATTATAGCTGCCGCTGTTATCATTATAGCTGCCGCTGTTATCAGTATTGCCATCACTGTAAATATTACTGTTGTCACTTCATTATTGCAATTCTCAAGTGAAATATTCTTTCTAGAACGTGGTCTTCCTTATGGATTTTCTAAACACTCAGCGATTCTGGGGGAGTTGACCATGGCGATGTGTAAGCAATCTGATATATCACTGCACCATCGTCGTCTTGAGCGCCCTCCTCCCATATTGATGTTAACTCTGCTTTCAGCTATTAATCTTTCCATGATGGATTATTGAAATTACCATTGTAAAAATCATTAAAAACATCATCAAAAATCATTTACATTCAATTGTCATTGAGTTGTAGTCACTGTCAGACCCACCAGAAAAATGTCTGACATCATAATTACCAATATCGCCACTCACGATTACCACTAACATTACTGTTAAAATTATAGTAATGAAATGCCATTTGTAATATCTATGCTTGCTATTTATTATCATATGTTATAGATCACTGTATGTTTAGCAGAAAATAGATCACTTGGTGTGTTTCAATGAATTTCTTATACAATCTACTTGTGGCTGTGCGTGTCTTTCTATTTTAGAAGACCTGCCAACAGAATGAAAATATGCCGTTTACGTCATGTTTTAGATTATGTCCATGCTTTTGATTGGACAGCGTTGGCAAGCGACACAAGGTATAATCATAGTAACCATTTAAAATCATGGGAATAGTTAAATAAATCATCAGGAAGGCTGGAGTTTCCTTTAGCAAGCAGGTCTTGTATCAGCGAAAGTCACCGGTTGTATATACCTGATAATTATTTAAACGCGTGGGAAATATTTCGCAATCGCAAATGTTACATAGAGAAATAAAGAAGGGAGGAAAGAGAGAGAGAGAGAGAGAGAGAGAGAGAGAAGGAAACTATGTGTCTTTCTCTCAGTTCCAGTACAGGACCTGGTGATCATTATCTAATAGTTATGCATGACTCAATGTGGCTAATGTTATGCATGACTCAGTGTGGCTAATGTTATGCATGACTCAATGTGGCTAATGTTATGATGTACCTTCAAGAATGTGTTTTATATTACACAAGATACATCATTCAGATATCTTGACATAAATGTTTGTATCTTTCTCATTTTTATTAAATCAATCCTGAACCAAGTTTGGTGTTAAGCATTTTGTTATTTCTCTTGATTCTTGATTAGAAACTGGCCTCACAGCACGTGGGGCATTCCCATAAGTGCCCCGCCCTCTGTTCCAGCAGCCGTCCGACTCGATGGTGTTACTAGTCCAATGCCGCCTAAGGAGACGTCGACTTCAGGGCACAACTCTGGCCCTTGCGACAGGTTTCTTTGTTGTTCCGCCTACCCACGCCGTGCCCACAACTAGTTCAAGCACAACGCCGGCCTGTCGGAACAACATGGTAACTGTTATCGAAGGTTACGACTACGGGTTTGCACAGATGACGTGCCGTGAAGCTTCTATAAGAAAATAACCTCAATATAAAGCCATGTCATCTACTAAGGTTTTCTTTCTTTTGCATGGTTGATTTTTCTAGTGAGCCATTGGTGAGACCCACAGACGCAACCGCATGGGCATATCAGTTAACACATATCACAGATTAATGATGAGTTAGTAGGTCCAGAAATATTTACCGTGCACCGGGGTAGTCATAGTAGTCCTGGGATCCATACCCACACGTTCCCAACTATCACATTCATACTTTATACTGAGTCTGTATGTTGAAACAGTAACACAACTAGAAAGAACCATTTTCTTGTCAGAAAAACTATGAGCTGTCAACAGCTACTTGCTCAAAGCTAAAGTGATAACTTAATCATTATCATAATTGATATTTCACACACTGTTTCTGGATTGTATAGATGGTGCTATTTCACTGTGTGCATTTTGTGTGCATGAACACACAAAAACGCACAGAACATATCTTGGGGAAAGTTAATTTAAAAAAGACAGATACTCACTGGCATCAGACGAAGATAGACCACATTCTTTGTATACGTCATAGTTAGTTAGTCGTCGGATCATCATCACTGCAAACTGGACACGTCCATAGTTGCTCCGATCTCTCCTTAAGTGTATCCGCAATCACACTTCTGCTGACAGTACAGGTTCTATGCTGGTTGACCATCATTCTTCTGTGCCCTCCAAAATGTTCACCTCTAGCAACATCGCATTTCAATCCCTGATCTTTAATCCTAGCCATTGAAAAGGAATCATCATCCACATTAGTCTCACTCTCTCGTATTATATCTCTTAAGGAGTTCAAAACGTCAGCGCGATTCATTGCCCCATCGCCCTGTGCCCCAATCGCGCACGATGCCAGTTGATCCGCTCTTTCATTGCCTCGAACGCCCACATGTCCCGGCACGAAAATAAATGTAACCACTTTCAAGCTCGCCTTTCTCAAGGCCTCAATCTACTGTTCGCGACGAGACCCACTTGTACCTTCTTAATCATACTCATAGAGTCACTCAAGATGCAGACCTGCGTTACCTTCTGTGTGCGTAGCCACTCAAATGCCTTGGTCACCGCCATAGTCTCCATGGTCATACTACTCGTAGTGACCGCAAAGGCACCATTTTCCTCCTTGATCGTTTTACCTGCGCACTGAGCTGTGAAGGCCCAAGCACTGCGAACATGCCTTATTACAGATCCATCAGTGTGTATAATCACATCCCCCTTCTTTGGTATTCTCACTGATTAAAGCCTGCATTTCTTTCTCCACAGCTGTGGGACACCATTCTCTGCATTCCCTGCTAAGTGCTATTACTACTCTCAAACACGTTTCGAAATCTGTGGTTAGACCTATCCATTTCGCCCCTGCTGCACATCCTGTAATCTGCACACGCTTTGTATGACATCCTCAGCACCTCCCATCCACGACCTTCCTCTCTTGAGTCTGCTGCCTTTAACTTTCTGTTTTTCGGAATGCAACGGGTGTTCCTTATCTGCATGTATTTGAAGGTATAACAAATGAATATTTGTATATTTGAATGAAGGTATTTGTATACGTCATGAGATGATGAAATATAGAATATGTCGTGTCAACAGGAACGGTCTTCTGGATAGTCACGTGCAACAGGTAAACTGAAGAGCAGCATGGATAGGGGAAGACCACAAGAGAAGATGCTGGACAGTTTAGAATTGTGGCATGGTAGAATATTGCTATAAACAATGGTTGGTAGTACACAAGACAGAAGGTTGTGAACACACATGATAACTAACGGCATGGCATGTAAAGAAAAACATATATATATATATATATATATATATATATATATATATATGCGTGTGTGTGTGTGTGTGTGCCTGTGTGTGTGTGTGTGTTTGTCTGTCTGACTATTGTAGTTACGTTACCCTGTCGACATGGCATGTGCAGACGACATGAACCTAGGTCTGCTTGTTTGTCTATCTTCTTTAACGCTATTCGCGCAGTATTGTAGCATAACATATCTACCTCCTTCCCCTCTGCATGTCTCGTGTGCTAACATCATTTTTAACCCTTATTCTATATTCAATAACACATCGCACGCATAACTCACCCGCCCTCTCCCTTCATCCCTTCACACGCTTTCATTTATCGTGTAGAGACACCCATGGGTTGACTAGAGTTCTCACGCAATATACACATCTTCTGCCTGTGGTCTCAGCAACCTGTTGGGTCGTGCTACCAAAACAGTTCGTTTCTAATCATAGTTCAGGTTGTCATTGTAACAACATAGAACGTGTAATTTGGATTATATTAATGTAACTACAAGCATGTGCCTGGATGTAGGGTTCTATGTAACTGCAATTATCACCCTCGCGTCATCACTCGCTTTGTGCGGCTAGACCTTGTGTGCATTTCTGTAAGTTGAATTTTTAGTATTTTGTTGTTTAGTAACTAAGTGTGAGATGTGTTTATGTGTATGTTATGTTTATGTTATGTGTGTACTTTGTTAATGTTTTTGTAACATCGCAAATATGTGTTTTACTTGGGGAATTTGCAGCGTGTTGAATATGTGTTATGTTGAATAACGAGCGATATTTTATTAGTGTAGAAGTTGGTTCATTTTGTTTAGTCTAGCTAATATTTGGGACGAATTCAGTTAGAAGTGAAACATATGGTGCCAGTATGTGTGATATGTCACGTTGTGTATGACATATGTTAAGTCAATACGCGTGACATGTTGAGTCAATGTGTGCTATATTTTGAGCCAATATATCTGGAATGTTGAGTAAATACTTGCGATATATTGAGTCAGTACGTGCGGCATGTTGTGGATATATATGTGTCTAACTCGAATATTCACGTGACTTGCTGAGTGTATATATGTGTCTAACTCGAATATTCACGTGACTTGCTGAGTGTATATATGTGTCTAACTCGAATATTCACGTGACTTGCTGAGTGTATATATGTGTCTAACTCGAATATTCACGTGACTTGCTGAGTGTATATATGTGTCTAACTCGAATATTCACGTGACTTGCTGAGTGTATATATGTGTCTAACTCGAATATTCACGTGACTTGCTGAGTGTATATATGTGTCTAACTCGAATATTCACGCGACTTGCTGAGTGTATATATGTGTCTAACTCGAATATTCACGTGACTTGCTGAGTGTATATATGTGTCTAACTCGAATATTCACGTGACTTGCTGAGTGTATATATGTGTCTAACTCGAATATTCACGTGGCTTGCTGAGTGTATATATGTGTCTAACTCGAATATTCACGTGACTTGCTGAGTGTATATATGTGTCTAACTCGAATATTCACGTTACTTGTGGAGGATATATTTGTGTATTGTTTGAATATTAATGTGGTCTATTGAGTATGACAGTGTGTATGACAGTGTGTATGACAGTGTGTATGACAGTGTGTATGACAGTGTGTATGACTGTGTATGACAGTGTGTATGACAGTGTTTATATGTATGTGTATCACACGTATACGTTATTCATTTGTTATCTATATGTGTGATTTCTTTATTTTTTTCATTATGTTAATTATGTTAATTATGTTCATTATGTCAATATGTTCATTATGTTAATGCCGGAATTTCAACAAAAGTAATCTCACAAGAACAAGATGTGGATTTCAAAAGATTGAAAACGATTTCAAGAGAATGAATCTCTTTAGAAAATGAATCGTTTTAGAAAAATGAATCCTTTTATATGCATGACTGCTGTTAGTCTATCGTGCAAGAATGACTGTGACACATTTATACACACCTATGACTGTGAAACACACACACACACACGCACGCACGCACACACAAGGACTGTGAACAATGTATATACAAGAGTGACTGTGACTCATTTATGTACAAGAATGACTGTGAGTCATTTATATACAAGAATGTCTCTGAATCATTTATATACAAGAATGACTGTGAATCATTTATATACAAGAATGACTGTGAATCATTTATATACAAGAATGACTGTGAATCATTTATATACAAGAATGACTGTGAATCATTTATATACAAGAATGACATTGACCAGTTTATTTCCAAGAATGACTGACATTTATATAGTATACGATTTTGAACATTTTCAATCTATTATTGAACATGTATGTAATAATAAAAGCCATTACCCATCAGAGTATTAGAGATTCGCATTAGAGACCCACATTAGAGATCCACATTAGAGACCCACATTAGAGATCCACATTAGAGACCCACATTAGAGACCCACATTATAGACCCGCATTAGAAACCCACAGTAGATATCCATATTAGAGACTCACATTAGAGAGACCACAAAACCTTCTAAACATCTCCGTCCTCAGCCATTCGGGAGTATGTAGAACAATCATGCCAGACAATTCCTTGATGTTGTCAATCCAGGGTTTTCTCTGTCAGCCTCTTCTTCCATCAATGCATGAGTTTGGGGTAGTGAGACCATCTCTTTGCATTGTGTTTTGTGTGTTTATTTCTGGTTCGTTTTTGTTTCTTGATAAAGGTCCCTATTGCACGGTTATATGGAAACGGTCCTTGTTCGTTTGTTTTTTTTTATTTATCATTGACAATAATTGGACTATTTATTAGTTGTATTAGTTACCAGTGAAAATAATAATTATAATATTTGCCATCTCATCTGCCACCATCATTGTTTCCTTTTTAAATAGTTTTAGAAAGTGCGTAGTGTCTCGTTAAATGTCCAAACCAAACAAGTTTATGCCGTTTCACCACCGTCAAAGTGGATCTTGATAACCTGCATGTTTGTTTATTTGCTGCCGGACGAATAGTTTTGTATTATATTCTACATAAATTCGCTTTTTAAAACACACATCTGTTCAAGTTTATCATGGTAACCATCGCCCTATTCAGTTTTAACATGAACTCATTTCCTGTTGCCTCATTAAAAAAGTTAACAGCGTAGCAAATCCTTGTAGCAAGCAATGAGAAGATATGTCCTCTAGTTGTTGTACGATCAATAAACATTCAAGAGGGACACTCACGCTGAACAAAAATAACTATTTTTTAACAGTGAAACAATTGTGTGATGTGTGTGCATTCAGAAAAATCCAGAATGTGTTAATGAAGTCAATACACTTGAAAACACTTATCAGAAACATTATAGAGGAGAAACGACACTTGTCACAGGCATCGTAGAAGAGAAAAAATAAACTTGTCAGAAACATCATACAGAAGAGAAACGTGCAAGAAACATCATATAGGAGAAGTTATATGTTCTGGGAACATTGAGAATAGATTTAGAAAATATAACAAATGTGTCACAAAATAGACCTTCCGATTGTATCAGTGGTAAAATACCTGGTTGTTTTCCAATTAAGAACCTGATTACCAGCTAATGATATACATTAGGTATTGTAGAGGCGGAAGAAACATCAAAAGCACTGCAGATAGTTAACAATAGTCAAGTCTAAAATGTGCAAGCTGTTAAATAGTAATTGGAACGTAACAGAGATTTAATGTGGAATCTTTTAAATAGTAATTGGAACGTAACAGAGATTCAATGTGGAATCTTTTAAATAGTAATTGGAACGTAACAGAGATTCAATGTGGAATCTTTTAAATAGTAATTGGAACGTAACAGAGATTCAATGTGGAATCTTTTAAATAGTAATTGGAACGTAACAGAGATTCCAATATACTCATAGATAATGGTGCTTGAATCTAAGCATAATGTCTGGAGGAGGTTCATAACACAGGTTACCAGAAGAAAATACTTTATAAAACTCCAGCCTTATCATAAGTTGATGAATAAGACGAAAATAGTCGAGTTATGCCATGTTTGTAGGATTCGTGATGGTCTTGTCTTTATTGAAAACCAAGCTTTCAGCAGATGCTTTCAGTCAGTATTTTCAGATAAATCTTTCAGTGTTTTTAAGCCAGTGTGTTCTCAGCCAGTGTTTTCAGACAATGCTTCATGCAGTATTTTAATGTAATATTTTTAGGAAATGCTTACAGACAGTGTTTGCAAGTAGTAGTTTTTAGTCAATGTTTTCAGGCAGTGCTTTAAGGCAGTTATTCAGGCAAACGCGGGGCACCCATTTGTCCCGACATAAATTATTGTCAAAGGGAGCGGATACAAATGGATATCCCCCATATGGATGTGGAAAGCAACGGGAAACTACCACATTATTCTCTCAAGATGAAAATCATGGCGACACACAGAAGTAGGCCTACAGTTAGTGTTAATATAGCAATTGACATCAAGGATTTAAGAATAATCAAGAACATGTACTGGCAACAAACAGCAGCAATAAGAGTAGGAAATCAATTTGGATCTTTTCAACAAATAAAACAACGAGTCAGACAGGGATGCGTGCTTTCACCACACCTGTTCTCTCTATACAGTGAAAACATATTGCGTGCAATAGTAGATATCCCAGGAATATCAGTGGGAGGACATAACATAAATAATTTGAGATATGCGGATGACACTGTTCTGATTGCAAAAAGTGAGGAAGACCTTCAAAACTTAATTAAAGTAGTAGTCACAGAAAGCAAAGAGAAAGGCCTCTTCCTAAATATCAAGAAAACAGAAGTAATGGTTATTTCAAAGAAAGAAAATAACACACCTTGCAAGATCATAGTGAATGATATAGTATTAAAACAGGTCCACCAATTCAAATATCTAGGTACAATTATTACAGCAGATGGAAGAAGTTCAACAGAAATAAGATCCAGAATAGGACAGGCAAAAACAACATTCAGTAAAATGAAATATATACTGTGTAATATGACCTTGTCATTAGAGGTGAGAAAGAGAGTTCTGCAGTGCTATATAACCCCTATACTAACATATGGGTGCGAGTCTATACAATAAACAAGCTGGAAAGTGGGAGATTGGAGGCAACAGAGATGTGGTTCTACAGAAGAATTCTGAGAATACCATGGACTGCCAGAAAAACTAATGTAGAGGTGTTAAAAGAGTTAAATGCGAAACGGACCTTAATCAACAATATAAGAAAAAGGCAATCTTCTTTTTTTTTGCCACTTCATGAGACAGGCAGGTTTAGAGAACATAATCACAACAGGCAAGATTGAAGGCACCAGAAACAGAGGGCGACAACGTGAGAAAATATTAGACAGTTTGACAACCTGGCACGGCAAAGAAGCAACAACGACTTTGATAAATAATACTGGGGACAGAGAGCTGTGGAGAGCCATGACCGCCTACGCCACCTGGCATGGCATCTGATGATGATGATTCAGGCAATGCTTTAAGACAGTTATTCAGGCAGTGCTTTAAGTCAGTTATTCAGGCAGTGTTTTAAAGCAATTTTGTATGTAATGTTTTAATCAGTGTTTTGAAATGGTGTGTTCAAGTAGTGTTTTTAAGCAAACAATTTCAGGTAGTGTCTCCAGACAGTGTTTTCAATTAGTGTTTTCAGGCAATCTTTTTCAGGCAGTGTTTCTATGCAGTTTTTCAATTAGTATTTTCAGGCAGTGTTTTCATGCATTTTCCGGACAGTGTTTTCATTTAATGTTTTCAGGCAGTGTTTCCTGGAAATTTTTTTTCATGCAGTGTACAGAGGCAGTGTTTCCAAGCAGTGTTTTCATGCCGTGTACACATACTGTGTTTTCTGGCTGTTTTTCCACGCACTGTTTCAAGTAATGTTTTCAAGTAGAATTTCCAAGTAGCTTTTCCAGGAAGTGTTTTCAGGAAGTGTTTTCTTAGAATATATAAGCTTGTCATGTCTATGTTATTCTTATCCATCTATTGTCTTTTCTCTGCTTAATCTGTGAGACGTGGCAGGTTTGAATGACTATTGGTTTTCGGACTATTGCACGTATGATCACTTGATATGCAGTAATACTATGCCTTGTCAGAATTTTTAACTCCTTCAATCCACCTTCTTCTTGGTCTTCCTCTGTATCTTGCTGTTTCTATTTTAATGTTGCCGTAGCCAATAAGGGTTCATTCTCATTAGTTGGCCGAACCATTTCAATCTGGTCTATATTATTATTATTCATGTATAGACATATAGCTAGAAAGATACACACATGCACACACACATATAGGCATACATTAAGACCTACGGGTATATATATATATATATATATATATATATATATATATATATATATATTATATGTATGTGTGTAAGTATAATTTAATTTAGTAAATTGTACCAGTTAAGATGAGGTCCGTTTTCTGTCACCTGGATTGTTAGTCCTACTTAATTATAACTAGAGCTCTGCAGCCATAAATAATATATATATATAATATTTTGTTCTGGTTTAGTCAATATGTACGTCATATGGTGAAGCACTCTTCTTTCAACCTTGGACGTTAGTCCAATTTGGTTATATCAAAGATTTTAAACCATCAAAAATAGTGGAGGTTGCGGTACTGGGAATCCAGTCACCCCGACCCCTGAAATTAGATATCTTTCAAGTATACTGTATATATATATATATACATAGTTAGAGAGTCAGAATATAGAAGGAATTATCAACAGATTGAAGACAGACACATTATAACTTGCACACACACACAAAATTAGTTGAATAGGTGAGTTTTAAACTAATAAGATTAGGCTATTAATGCAGAAAGTAGATTAATAAGAGAAATGAGAAATTAATTTCTTGTTGCTTCTCCTGCTATTGTTGCTGGCTCCTGCTGGAATGCTCGCCCCTGGTGAGAAAAAACAACATGGCTGAAAACAGACAACCTGGCGCAATGCCACTGTTTCTGGTTGCTAAAACGTGAGCAGAATAAAATAAAATAACCGGTATCAGTGTTTGGAAAAGATGCCAGTTAGCAGCGATTCTCAACATTTAAAAAAGATGCTATTTAGCAATACTATGGCTTCCTGAAACGGTTCAAAACGATTATTATGCCAACGCTATGCTACCAATGCCAAACATGGACAACGACAGCGCAAGAGAAACGTAAATTTGTGACAGCTGAAATGGCGTGCTTACGCAGAATCCTAGGATTATCGTTAAGAGACAGGGTGAGGAATGAGGACATCCGACAAAACACCGGCACCACCCCAATCTTAGAATACATCAATAGACAACAGATCAAATGGTTTCCACACATCAGCAGATTACCACTACGCTTAGTGGGGTTAGCACTACGCTTCTAACATACATCTGTGATCTTCACATACAGTTTTTATAGTCCAATTAATGTTCACAAAATTCAATGCCACACAATCCCATTACCTAAATTTAAA
Source organism: Meghimatium bilineatum (assembly GCA_034231615.1). Lineage (NCBI taxonomy): Eukaryota > Metazoa > Mollusca > Gastropoda > Stylommatophora > Philomycidae > Meghimatium > Meghimatium bilineatum. The sequence goes on along the minus strand of CM067298.1, from coordinate 11,376,627 downwards.
CAAGAAGACGTGAATGTAGATATTTTTAAAAAAGTCATAGAAAAAAGTCAAAATGTTCATATTCAGCGTCCATTAATAATAGCCAAGGTTGATGACAAAATTTTGCTAGAAAATAGCCAATATTGCAACCCTCTTGTCTCACTTTCATTAAATTTTCTAAGTGCTAGTACTAATATCCTTCCAGGTGATAGTGTTATGCTATAATAGATATAATCTACGATAAATAGCGATGATTGATGTGTTTCCCAATCTCAGTCACAAAGAGTCTTCCTCAGTATCACATGTACCACAGGGTGCAATTGTGTGTATATTAAAACATTCAGTATGATGATGGTGTTCGTCCGTCGTAATTGACGATGACCAAAACTCAACCAAAATAAAAAATAATAATACTAATAATAAATAATTAAATAATAAAGTAAAGTGCATTTTTAAATGTAACAATTCAAATGCGAGCACAAAAAAGGGTCTCTATGGGATGTTGCGATGTTTTGTCTTTTCTACTTGCCCGCTTATGTCTTGCAGTATCTTGTCTGGTCTCTTCCGCCGCTACTGTTCCAGTTCTGAGACTTTAACGCCACGCTGTTCTATCCTGAGCGAGGCTCTCCCAAGGGTCTATATCAATTTTAAGTTCAGTGATGACTTAGGTGTGTCTTTGAAACGCTTTTCTGCCCACCAGCCTTTCAAACCGTGCACACAAAGTCACCAGAACGGACCGATCGAGACAAGGACTATTACAATAACAACAAACATTCCATACTGGTTGGAAATATCCTCAGTAACAAGAAACATATAACAGTACGGGATGTTTGTAGTTGTTGTAATAGTCCTTGTCTCGATCGGTTCGTTCTGGTGACTTTGTGTGCACGGTTTGAAATGCGTGATGAAATCGCATCTTTTTTTGGAGATGCGGTTAGTCAAGTACGGAAGAACGCGTGTTCAATAGTTGCTAGGCGATTTGGTGCCGTTGAACGGACTGGTTCAATTCCCGTTAGTCTCAAGAATACATAAATAGATACCAGCTAAAATCACGATAATAATCAAACACGTCACGAATGAAGTATTGTGTGTGTGTGTGTGTGTGTGTTCGTTCATCACAAGTGACGATGACCATTGTTACATCCACTTATGAAAATTCAGTTAGAATTATACCATGCTTAATAGTTCGTAGATGGTTAATGAGTCACATTCGAGCTGACATTCCTGGGGGATATCAGTTGAAGCTAACTGCAGTTAGTGGTCCTGTCGGCAGATGGCGTGAGAGTGGTGGAATACATATGAAAACATCCATGTACAATTATATCAGTTCTCTTCACTAGGCGTTCTGAATTTCGTACTCGCGACGACAGTGTTCTCGTAAGGACATGCTCGCGCCATGCGTGTTATAAGATCTCAAGTACCAACGATTACATGTGAGCTGTGCTCACAGTATGAACAAAAATTGAGGACCCCTGATATACGCTGTTTTAAGTGTCTAAAAAAAACAACATTCAATGTCAGATAACTTTCTGTAGATAACAGCACACCTGTCAGTCTGACTACACCGCGTGTGAATGACAGCACACATGTCAGTCTGACTACACAACATATACATAACAACACACCACTCATTGTGAAATAACTGTAAATATCAACGCATTTCTCAGTATGACAACACGACACGAAAATAACAACGCATCTTTCAGTATGACAACACGACACGAAAATAACAACGTATCTTTCAGTATGACAACTCAACATATACAAGCAACAAGTCTCAAACCTGCACATTGTGATATCTGAACCACTTACCTAGTTTCTAAAGTGCATCAACACAATATAAAAATTGATGCAAATGTATTTTCTAAAGTGGGTTTCCTTTACTAACATCGACATGCGTTTATGCGGATGCAACATTATAATTATCGATTGCCCGAAGTGTAGCCAATGATAACGATTGTACTGCTAACGGATATGTATACAAACACAATGATACTAATTCTGTGTTATATTTGGCCACTATAACAATGACAGTACTGCTTGTCTTCCCAATGTGATATATTTACTGAAATTTTTATGTTGATACTCATTGAATTGTGTCCCGTTCAACTTTGTTTTATGTTGGATACATGTAAATCAGAGATTGACAATCTTTACTTTGGAATTGACGGGCCAACTTTAAATAATAGACGATAGGTAGGGGCCACTTTTGGCGGAGGGCATATTAATATCAAGATTTCATTTACTGCCAGCGATCAAAAGTATTGATCCAAGATCATAGGAAATCTTTATTTGCCTTTCATGTGAATAATTAGTGTTCTTACAGACACTATCTGCGTGTATTAGTTTTGTATTAGTTCTACCACCGAAGACGGATGTGTCAGGCCATAAGCGCAAATAAAACGGCGACACAACGCATGTTCATTTTCTGGACTGCATCCTGCTGAAAATCTAGTTGGACCATTGTCCTGCTACAAGAGAGATCCAGCGGGAGTTTGAGAATGAACGCTGAAGAAGAAGTATTAGTTATAAGCAATTGTTTACACTCGCAGCTTTACATATATTAGGTATTACTTCTTATTTATCACTACTAAATGGTTTAGTTTACTGCTTGTCTGCGATAGCTTCCTATGTGACATTCTCTGTGTCTGGAGCGAATGTACGTAGTATTTTAAATCAGCTGGGCATACCAGTAGAAATTGCTTGATTGTCACTCTCAGTAAGCACATTTCACTTCATTATATCCATTAAATATTGGATAATCCGAGTACAATACAGTTAATCCTCTATACATCCTACTAATATGTAGGGATTTGAGAACGTACGCAGAATAATAATATAAGTAGATTTTATATTCTACATTGTATTTGTTTATAAAATTTATAGCAATTTATCTGTCATGATGTTTCTCTTTTACCTGACGTTTTGATAGTTACCTGAATTTACCTACACAGGTCTACTAAACCGTCTCGTTCCCAGTGAAACACATGGCTGCAAAATGTATATGCCACCAAATTATATTTTGAGTGGCATTCTTGAGTGTTTTTTTTCTCTGTAATCTTTCTGTACACCATCAGGTGATTTTGATCTCACTAAGTGGCAACTACTGCAGTATTTTAATAAATGTGTGGCAACTACGGCAGTACTTAAGAAATGTGTGACAACTACAACAGCATGGTAATAAATAAGTGGTAACTACAGCAGTATTGTAATACATTTGTGGCAACAACAGCAGTACTGTAATACATTTGTGGCAACAACAGCAGTACTGTAATACATGTGTGGCAACTACAGCAGTATTATAATAAATGTGGTCTCATTAAGTGACAATTACAGCAATATTGTAATAAATGTGGTTTCATTAAGTGACAATTACAGCAATATTGTAATAAATGTGGTCTCATTAAGTGACAACCACAACAGTATTGTAATAAATGTGGTTTCATTAAGTGACAACCACAACAGTATTGTAATACATGTGCATTTCGAAGGTAGGTTGTAAGTTGATTTCCATTTTGCAGTGTGTAATAAATTTCCAAAGAGATTAATCCTAGGGAACTCCAAATAAAATTATCGTTATAAACACTTTATAAACAACGGATGTTGTTCGGGTTTTGAATTTGATAGACGCGTTTCCGTTTCCGTGTTTACAGTTGTGTATAATAAATTATGCATTTCCGATAGTGAAGTTAGTTTATTACTGGAGACAGTGAAATGCCAAATTTATTTCCCTCATGTGGGATCTGGAATATTTGATCTTAGTTGATTATAGGAGGAATGTAGATCATTCTAATTTGTACCGACTTGCGAATTATCTATTTTCGATACAGACAAAAAAAAATGGCGTCTCGACTACCTCAGATAACAGCTAATTTAACAGCGAAGAATGTCATCGTAAATAGGGTTACTATAATTGTCAGATGGAAAAAGAGGATGTTTCGACGTGCGCCTGTAAATTCAGTGTACCCTATTGTAGGGTTACCATAATTGTCACATGGATAAAGAGGATACGCAAAATTTTCATCAAATATAGCCAGTATTAACTAAGTGTTGCACAAATAAAATTAAAGTTAAACTACATAAAATATTGTTCTTATTTAATTATAATTGAGTTTTGGCATTTTGAAAATCTTATTTTTAAAATTTAAGTTCAATCTTCAATTCAAAAATTAATTAATTAATAATTATTACTAACGAACTCGTGTTACCGTCTGCTATGCGAAATGCGTTATGTTTACGAACAATTAAAAATGGCGAACGGAACCAGAAGTTCTGATGGCTAAATGTTAATATTGAACTAAATATAGCTGACCCGCGTGTTTATTTCATTATACATAATAGATTAAATAAAGTATATAGCACAGAAAATTAAGTAAGAAAGTATCGGGGACGGACGGACGGTCGGGAACGGAGAAAAACCCTGACAAAAGCCATTTTTCTGGAAAACAGCCCAGACGCCCGGACAGGGCCATAAAAAGAGGACGTGTCCGGGAAAACCCGGACGTATGGTAACCCTAATCGTAAAGAAACAACCAAAGGTAAAACTAGGGAATGACCGTCCCGTTAAAAAGTGTGAAGACATCCATTAATTTTTCATATTGAACTATGTCAAAGGTTTTGCTGTAATCTGCGAAGCGGACATAGATACTGTATTGTGTTTCTATGTACGAGTATTTATCTATCAATAGCCGGACACTAAGTATGGCTACTCTAGTTCCTTTATTTTTCCTAAAACCGAATTAGTCTTCTCTGACTTCAATGCCTATCTTGTTTTTAATTATTTCATGTATTATCTTGAGTATTATTGCGGTTATGTGGCTCATAAACATTATTGTACTGTATTCTGTAGAATCTACAGCCATGAGCTTCTTATGTAGTGATTTGACTACAGATGATTTTAGATCTTTAGTTTTCTGGCCTGTTTCATATATGCCATGCAAAGTTCTATGATAGTTTCCACCCAAATGCATCTAGATGTTTTGTTATGTTTGCTGTTAAATTGTCTGCGCCTGCAGCGTTTCCACATTTTATTGCGTTGTCTACTTCTGATTTCAGTGTTACTGGTCCATCAATGTTGTGTTGTGGGATGTATGTGCTGCTGGTCATCAAACAGTTCTGTCACATAATCTGGCCATCTTGTAAGTACTAGAATGCTATAATAGTGTGGCAGCTAATGGCTACGGTCACTCAAAGGGCGGGATATTTTTATATAATGAAAATATTCTTGAGTTGAGAAGCCTATTTCTAGCGCTATAATCTCAATACTTATGGGGGTGCACTTCATGAAACAGGTATGTTAGGAGAACATAGTCACAACAGGTAAGATTAAAGGCAACAGAAACAGAGGACGGCAACATGAGAACACGTTTGACTACCTGGCAGAGCAGAGAAACAACAACGATCTTGATACATAATGCTGGAGATAGAGTTGTAGAGAGACATGATCGCGTACGCCAGACGGCATGACAGTTGATAGTGATGATTCTGATGGAGGTGCAGCTAATGACTGAACTTACTATGTCCTTATGAATTATAAAACCAACTCTATGCTGATGTGTATTATCATTCAAGCCACACCATACCTTATGCCCGTCATCCGTTGCAGTTTCTTTATCCCCGTTCATCTCATTTCAGCTAGGCCTAGGACATCCCAACTGCATCTTTGGAGTTTACGCGTCAACTCTTAGACCTTACCGCACGAATGCACCATGTGTGCGTTCTACATTCCGACAATACAGTTGGTTCGAGAACTATTGAAACTATTATTTATATTGTACTGATATTCCAGTGTAATATTTCTGTGGGCACGATGTTACTTGGTGGAGCCCAGATCCTTTCCGAAACTTGGCGTATTGGCAAGCAGAAAAAATAACTGCTGGTCTACGCCATAATGGAGAAATTTTTTATGAGAATAGAAATGGTTGTTTTCAATGACATGAGGATAATATTGACATCTGAACAAATAACAAACAAGCTAAACATGAGAATTATAAAATGCTACATATATTCTAAATTAATGTAGGACTCAGAAACATGGACAATCAACAAACAACTATAAGACATAATTAATGCCTTTGAGACGTGGATATATAGAAGAATAGGAAGAACTTCATGGAAAGAGAATGAAACCAAGAAAGAGGTTCTAACAACAATTCGCACGAAGAAATAATTATTCAAAGAAAGAAATATCAGACGCATAAAGTATTTTGAACATACTAATAGACATGATACCTTGTTGAAGACATTACTTGAGGGTAAAGTCGAGGGAAGGCAAGCAAGAGGTAGACAGAGATACAATTGAGAGAGTAACACGAGATGGACAGGTTACAGTCTATCAGAGTTTGTCACTAAGACAAGAGACATGGGATGTTGGAGGTGTGTTGCAACCAACCTTCGTTGCGAAGACGGCATTTAATGATAGAATAAGTTTTCACTTTGTATGTTGTAATAAATTTCTATTTCGTGTGTCATGTGACGTATTCTTCCAGAACGTTGTCTTCCCAATGAACTCTCTGAACCTCTCTCTGTCTTGGGCGATGTGGCTTGCATTTTCTAGCGATGTATTCATATTATCTTTAATGTCGTCAGTCCATCGTCTTCTTGGTCTGCCCCATCTCCTCTTCCCAGGTACTTTTCCCTCCATTATTTGTCTTTCTAAACAGTTATGTCTCTTTATATGACCAAACAGGCGTAGTTTTCTTTTTGTTATTGTGTTTAGTAACCAACACTCTGGAATATTCAGTGTGTTTATAATATCTGAGTTTCTGATTTTATCCTTCCATGATATTCTAAGTATCTTTCTGTAGCATTTCAGCTCGAAGGCTTTGATCTTCTTTGCCGCTGTTTTACTTAGAGTCCATGTTTCACAGCCGTATGTTGCAACCGGAAAAATAAAAGTTCGTAACATTTCGTAGGTTGCATAAATTGTCATTTCGCAGCATGTAATAATTCTCTATTTCATTGGTTGTACTAAATTTTCATTTCGTATGGTGTAATAAATTTACATTTCGTATATATTAGTACATTTTCATTTCTTATTTTGTAATACATTTCCATTTTGTATATTTTAATAAATTTTCATTTCATATAATTTAATAAATTGTTATTTCATAGGTTGCATACATTTTCATTGCATAGGTTGTAATACATTAGTAATACATTTTATTTAGTAGGTTGAAATAAGTGTCCAATTCTTAGGTAAATGGTCATTGCGAAGGTAAATTGTAATATGTTCTAATTTTGAAGGTATATTATAATACATGTGTTCTCAACCCGGTACTTGCGAGCACAATAGGGCTCTCGTAATGGCATGTAGTGCTCTCGTCATTCGAGTTAAGAAGTGCTCGCGAGCACTAACGATCACGAGTTCCCTTTATAATTCAAACTTTGTTCTACACACTGATTGTTCTACACACTGATTGTTCTTCACACTGAAGTATTGTTACTATGTTCTATACACTGAAATAATGTTAATATGCACGATTATGGGGACATTAACAGGGTAGGGTGTGTGTACATTGCTATAAACACGGTTATATGGCCAGTTTTCCAGTTCACTTTCACTGTCTCTTTATCTTATTATATGGTATGGTACTCGCAAAATCAGTGTTACATGTGTGCGGTTAGTGCACACTCAGTATTACATGTGAGCGCTGCTTATACACTCAGTATTGCTTGTGAGCGGTGCTTATACACTCAGTATTGCTTGTGAGCGGTGCTTATACACTCAGTATTGCTTGTGAGCGGTGCGTATACACTCAATATTCCATGCGAGCGGTGCGTATACACTCAGTATTACATGTGGACAATCTCGCCGTCTGCATAGGTTGCGAACCTCTATTTTGATAGATTGCCAGTTGGATTGGCAACTGTAATAGAGTTGTATTTGGAAAGTTGCATTAAATTAACATTTCGGTAGCATCTTATGTGAAATCTCCATTTCAATGATTGTATATGATTGTATATGATTGTGGTTTTAAATTTCACGCCTCTTGTCATCACACTCCATTCAGTACATCTGTGTTTGTCCACATTGTATTCCATGCCTAACAATACTGCCGGTCCACATTGTATTTCGAACATTACCGCCGGTCCACATTGTATTTCTTATCCAACAAGTAAAAAGGCAATACACATTATCATCATTATCAAATGTCGTCTCCGCAACGATGGTTGACTGCAACAGACCTCCAATATCCCCTGCCCCTTGTTTTTGTGGTGCACTCAGCTACACTGTAACATGTCTAGTGATGTTACTCTCCCACGTTTATTTCCTGTTTTATCTATTAATTTCTTGTCTATATCCTTCCTGTTTTATCTCTAAGTTTCTTCTCTTTGTCCTTCCTGTTTTATCTCTTAGTTTCTTGTCTTTGTCCTTCCTGTTTTAATAACAATTTTTTTTCTGTTCTCAAATCCACTTGATCATATTTTTTACTACACTCTTATTAATTTCTACTTGACTTCCAAAACGCATAGATTTTTCTCTAGACAGATCAATAAAGTACTCATATTTCCTGATGTAACCCATTCTCCCTGTCCGGTTCAGATTATGTTCTGGCTAACATCCTAAATAAAAACCCATCTTGTGTGCCCAGATAAGGTTTCATAGTGTACTGTGTTGTTGATTATAATAATAGTAAAACGCATACTCCGTTAGTATCGCAAGGTTGCTGCGTTGGAGATATCAGAATAGACATCTATCCAAACATCTATATCATCGACGTTTCGGAGAAGTGTAGAAAAATCATGCCCAGACTATTCCTTGATGTTATCAATCCAGGATTTTCTCTACTCTACTCTCATCCATCCACCCTCGATTGTTCCTTGCAACATCATTGTAGAAAGCGAGTCGTGTCTCGTTACATATCCAAACCCAACAAATTCACGCCGTTTCACCACTGCCAAAAATGGTTCTAAATAACCTGTAAGTTTGTTTATTTGATGTCGGAAAATATATATTTTTGTGTGTACTACATAGCTAATTCTTAACACATGAACACGTAATTCTTACGTCTGTAGAACCTGGGAGAATATTATGAACTGAACTTATTAATGGCGTGGAGTGTTGTGGAGAAACATTATTGTCTACTACACACGGCCTGTCACTTTGATTGGTTTAATAAAGACAACACAATTAAGAAGAAATGGGGATCTTCCTAGTGTAGTGCCTAAGGTAAGATGCTCGCCTTATGTTCAAGAGGTTATAAGTTCGAATCCGGATCTTGGTTAAAAGGTGGATTTTTTCGAAGATCCCTATGGGTTATCACTTGAAGCTACATAGTTACGTACTATAAGTGGTGCTCTCGACAGGTTGCGTGCTGCTTCGATGAGAGGTATGATGTATATATGAGAAACCGGGTACAGTGAAGTTAATCCTCTACGACGTTTGAACCCTTTTTTGCTATGAAATAAGAAACTATTTTTATTTTCAAGCGAATAATCGATAAGTGGGAAAGACAATATTAATGATGTGTTATAGAAGCAAGAACTTAAATATAATGTCAATAAAAGATGTTGCCACAAAAGACCTTAACATAAAACGTGCTAAAACGAATGAAGTGCAATGAAGAAAAGTGGGATAATGTATCCGCTAGAATGTCTACACTGAAAGCAGGAAATATAACAGAATGAGTCAACGTCAGAGAAAGATCGATTGAAAAAATATAAATGGATGGGAAAAAGGAAATAGAAAAATGCAGTGAAACCAAGAGGAAGTAAGCGAGAATAAATGTGTCTGGCAGAAAATTTGGTTAGAAGCCTGGAGAGAGAAGCCCGCTAAGAGAAATGTTACCATCTTGAATTCTTATTTTCAAAATCTTTCCATCGTAAATCTTTCTGGCTTGATACATTCTCTAAGTGATGTGAGAGCATGTGGAATAAATTTCATGTATTTGCTATGAAATTATTGTATATTGATTGTAAAAAAGAGATGAAAACGTACTTGTGCAGGGTCTCTATCAGATAACTCCCAGTGTCCGCGTCTTAGCAAAAATACAGCATATGTTAGCAACTTTGTTGAAAGGTGGTCGCAAGTCTACTGAATATAAATGATTGTACGCAGCATTATTTCTTATGGGAATACCCTACGTGCTGTGAGGCCAGTTTCTAATCAAGAATCAAGATTGTACGCAGCTACACTAACTTATGCTTGTGAGTCAGTTAGAATTTGGGATTAGGTTTAATTATGTTTTACATAACTAATCCTAATTCTAAACCTAAATATAATTATATTTTAATTAATAAACGATAAACATAAACTGATAAACATAGGCAAGGGAAATAATCACACAGCTAGGAACTATTTGGCGTAATTGGGGTTGGACTGCAATCATAGTACCATAAGACACCGCGAAAAGAACGACAAAACGTCTGTCACTCTCGCTGATACCACACTTTTCTGCTAAAATGTTCTAGGTCAGAAAGAGATCAGAACATACTTTGCTACTAGCAGAAACGCTACAATCCTGGTCCAAACAAACCAACAAACAAACGCAAAACTAACAAGCAAACAGACATATACATGAATGTTTTTACATAGAGTTAACCTTGTCACCGTGTGATTCATGATTTACCATATATGTTATATTAACAGGAAATTGAAACACTTGATGTATACGAGACTGTTTGAGTTGAATTATTTAGAAAACATTTAATACGTCTCAACACCGACTTCCTAGTCCGATATTCATTATTTTCTAGTTCACATTTAACATGTCTACATGTCTACACAGCAAGTCCGGTTTTATTGATTTATGTTGCTGTATTTGAATGCGCCTCGTTGTTTCCATACAGTTATACCTGTTTACAGAGCAAGTCAGTTTTCTTGATAAATATTGATCAATAAAAGGTAATACAGCTAGTAAAACTGTATGAAAATTGTAACTGATTTTGTTCTGTGTATTATTTGTATGGTTATATCCTCTTTTGTTTTGTGTATTATTTGTATGGTTATATCCTCTTTTGTTGTGTGTATTATTTCACGTGAGCATCCGACAGTGATAGTGTGTAAGTCGTCGTTCAGTAAGACTTCATTATCTGTTTCCCATGTAAGTACTATTATGATACATGTTGATGTATTTGAAAGCTTATCATTGCTTCTATACAGTTTAACATATCTACACAGCAAGTCTGGTATTCTTGATAACTATTGCTGTATTTGAATGCTTCTCTGTTCTCCCATACAATGTTCTACGGATACCTGTCTCTGTAGACAAGTGCTCATCCCTCACCTAGTTTAGTGTAATGCAGTCTTGCAGGATATGCTACGCCGTCTGTGTTGCCTGCCCATATGGACACACACATGAACTAGTCGTAGTCTATTTAAGTGGTTGTTTAATCTGAGGATCAATTTCAAATTCAACTAAAATTATTTTTTTAAATCGTCAACGACGTTTAGGTCAACCAAACCTAAGGAAATGGGTACCAAAACTTTTTAAAAAGCAATGTCTAATGGTGTGATACCGATGACACGATTCATATATCTGAAGCTGGTTAATAAATATTACTCTGTTAACACGGCATACACAATCACATCAATGCGTGGAAAAGGAAACGTTACTACTGATTATATTTTTCAATAACTTTTCCATTGTTGTATGAAAAGTCTTGACTTTCGCTGCTCTATTACCAGGGTTGTTTACGCCAGTTGTTACGAACTGTTGTGTGCCAATGACATTATAATTACATGGCGGTTTGGGGTGCCATAATGTGGTCACATTCTGTATTGTACTCATTTCGCCATTTTTAAATGTCACTGACCAGGAAATTTATGTTTTTGGTCATTTTGAGGTTTAGTTAATGTGAAAATTTGTTAAAAGCTAGAAGTGTGGTTATTTTTAGTTATAGTGTAATTTAAATATGATTTGACTAGAATCAACTATCTGGCAACAATAAATAATGCGCGGAGGTTTGAAAATTCAATGGTTTTTTATACGGAAGGGAGATAACAAGGACATTTCGTATTGTGACTGTTAAAAGGTAGAGTTATTCCTCCCAATCTCAATAACTACTGAATTCCTGTTCGCATTGCAACACTGTTAACTCAGGATTAAAAAACAAACTTAATTTAGTATTTTTAAATGCTATGATTATTTTTGATTGCGAAGGAGAGGCCACAAATCAGGTTTTTTTTGTCGCAGTATCCCAGGCAAACATTGACTTGAACCACCTATCCTCTAACAGGCTGGTTGGTTGTTATCCCCAGGAACTGAGAGCGATTGCTCTTAGTTCCGTATCAAATGGTAAGGACATACGTCACCACTAAACTGAGAAGTAATGTGGCGAGTTAGTACAGAAGAGAAGATAGTGAATACATGATGTGACTTGTCATCTTGGTATATACAATGTAATTTTTTTAGCTTCTTCTTCAGCGTTCATTCTCAAACTTCCACTGAGGTCTCTTTTGTAGCAGGAAAACGGTCCTACGATATTTCCAGCAAGGTGTATTTCAGATAATACAATCGTGTTGTGTTACCGTTTTTAATTTTGCTTCATTGGTCCGACACATACGTGTTAGGTGGGATACAATGTTATAATGCTGATTCTGGTGATGACTAAATAATCTTAATTACAATAATTTTGACAAATTAAATAGATAGCTTATATAGATATCACTCTTAAACTCAAGCTATGTTTACAACAAACATGACACATAGTAATTGAATTGCAATACTTTTTTTTTAATAATGCGGTACAGTACAAGAAAACGCCACCAAATGTTTAATTATTTCCCTTGTCTATGTTTGTAAATCTTATGTTCATCATTTAATAATTGAAATATTTATTTATTTAGGGTTGGAGTTAGGGTTAGTTATGTAAAACACAATTATCCTATGGTAACCTAACCCAAACCCTAAATAAATAAATATTTCAATTATTAAATGATGAGCATAAGATTTACAAATATAGACAAGGGAAATAATTAAACATGTGGTGACGTCTCTTCGTACTGTACCAAAAGTGCTTACACAAATAGCGACAAATTAAAACTATTAAACTCAAGCGACATTCTCAATAAACATCACAATTAATAATGAATTGCTAATAAATAAAATAATATTTGAAATGACAATAAATAAATAGAAAACATGCTTAAATAGATAACCAAAAAAAATCACCAGAAAGTTTGCTTGCTCCATTTCGTTCAAGCAAAATCAATAAATAAAACAAATAATTTGCCGACTTGCTACCAAGAAAAATCATTATTTGACTTACGAACTGGTTATCAAGGACCATTTTAGCAGTAGTAAAACGGCGTAAACATGTTTGATTTGAACATGTAAAGAAACATGATTCAATTTCTAAAACGATTTTGCAAGGAACAGTGAAGGGTAGAAGGAGAAGAGGCGAACAAACGAAATCTTGGATTGACGACATCAGTTAATGATTATTCTACACTATTTTAATGGCCGAGGACATTGTTTGGATGACTTTTTACTTTGATGTCTCCAGTATCCTAACGGGCTCTGTATCTTCTTCTTCTTCTTTTTTCTTTTTCATCTTGTTATTATTATTATTATTATTATTATATGATAAATCTTATTATTATTATTATTAGTATTATTTTTTGTATCTCTTAGAATGGTGTAATTGTATTAATTTCCTCACTGCATACATTACATAAAAAATACTACGTCAAAGTAGTATGTAAATACAATATTATATACAAGTAAATACAAGTGGTGATTGGGGTTGAAGACCTAGGCTTAGGAAAATAAAACATTATATTTAGAACAATGAAATTAAACTAGTAAAACACATAAAATACCCCCCCCCCCCCCACACCAACACCTTTTTTCGCAGCAACCCAATAGAAATCCCAAAAATCAACAACGATTAACTTTTTATATCGAAAAACACACACCCCCTCCCCCCCCCCCCCCACCTTTCTAAATCCCTAACAAAAGATCCTGTACAACATCAGCGATGATATCTAACAACTAAATCCTCTCTTTGTCTTTTCATTTTTCCAGGAAACACTTCTGATTAAGCAAAATTCACAGTGAAAAGGCAATGGAGTACCTGCGTAACGTGCTAGTGGCAATTTATATCTCCAATGAGTATCCTCATTATTACTGCTAACCTGGTCATTATTTCTGTGATACTGTACTCGCCAGTGTTGAGAAAAAGTACCAGAAATCGCATTATAGTAAGCATTGCCGTAGCAGACTTGCTGCTTGGTAGTTTTGTAACGCCCATGTTGGCAACAACGTTGATAGAAAGCTCACCATTAGACTGTCACACTCACCTTGCAGTACAGGTAAGATTATATTTTGGTGTTGTTGACCTCTAGTTTTCGTAATCTAAAATTGTTGTTGATTATATACGTGAATTTCGTTGGTCAACCATGGCGTTTTTGGCATGCGACTCCAAGAATATTAATAGTCACCAACAGAAACATGACAATAATAAAAATAACTTCACGAATATAATCTGTGTTTACATTCTGTTGACAGGTCTATCTGAACCCCAGTCGTGTCTAAAATTTTGTACCATTGCTTCAAGTGCAACACATTGGCTGTAGAAGACCTGCTCTAAAATTCATTAGGCCTTCATTCATCCTTTTCTTGATTATTGCACCTTTTCTTGATTATTGCAGTGTTTTCTGTTGGTCAATATTTATATACATGGAATCGCATGCAAAAAATAGCCACGGCTACTCCAAATATATAAATAGTAACCAATGGAAATCGTCACAAGTAATAAAAAACGTACTGAATAAAGGCCTGTTTGCTTTTTGCAGTTTAGTTCTTATAGTACAGTACATGGTCACGCTTCAAGTAATATTCCCCGGTATCTTAAAAAAATGTACTTTATAAACAAAACTTCATGAGCCGAGATTCGAACCCTTAACCTCTTGAATACAAGACACATTGCTTTACTGAAATAAAAATCTAACAAATACAAAATTCTCTCATTAATATTGTATTTAATTAAATTAATTTAACTGTATTCTTTGTGAGTTTTAATCGAGTCTGTCGACAGTAAAGACCTCTCTACAGAAAGTAAACAAGACTTCATTCGTAACATTTATTATTTTTGTCGTGATGTTCGTTGGCCAATACTTATATACTTGGATTTGTATTTAAAAAGGTCACGGCATACCAACGAAATGGGCAGAAATAATAAAAAATCAGCTTTCAAGTCAAGTTACTTTCTGTATACAGGATTTTATCGGAGCAAGGTCATGGTTTTTATAAACAAGACGAAACATTGTCGATTACATGTAGAGAGAAAGATGTTTTT